>PVKC010001102.1:0-36316 GCA_004027635.1 Crocidura indochinensis
TCATTAGTTTCCCTTGCTAGTGGTGAGTTTTAGCAAGTTAGGTAAGTAAATCCATATCTGGAAAATGGTTAGAGCAGAGACAGAATCCAAATCCAAAGTTCTTTTCTTTAGAATTTATTTTTCTTTCCCCCCTCCTTTATTTTTGTTTTGTTTTGTTTATGGGTCATACCTGGCAACACTCAGGGGTTCCTCCTGATTCTGTGCTCAGAAATCGCTCCTGGCAGGCACGGGGACCATATGAGATGCCAGGATTCGAACCACTGTCCGTCCTGAATCTGTGGCTACCACTGTGCTACCTCTCTGGCCCCTCCTTCCTCTTTTTTTTTAAGTTTAATACTTCAATCCATCTGCCAACAAGACCCCCTAGCTTGGCCAGCTAGGGCCATCCCCTGAAGGACATGAGCCCCGTTCAAGGTCATGATGAAGATTATATAGGGTAGGGAAATAGAAGATTCCAGCTTTCTGATGATCCTTAAAATGATTGACTCTTGTCTAGGAGTACCTTCCTACTACTCCCTTATCCTTCCCCAATAGGCTACCTGGGATGGCCAGGCAAATTAGGGCGGGATCTATGGAAATAAGCTTGTGAAGAACCTAAACATGTGGCTTACATCATGTGATCCTCAATGCCCTCTCCAGGAAAACTTTTTCCTTCTCTAACTGCCTGAATGACCAAACCATTTCTGCTCATATAGAGGGCATATCAATTCCTCCTGTGAATGTGGGGTCTATCTTAAGAGTATCTGCATGCTAAAGCATATTCCTTTATATAGGACAGTGAGTCATCCCCTCAAAACTCCTGACTCCCCACCATACACTGGCCAGAGAAAGTTTATAAGCTAAAAATAGCCTAGTTTTCAAGCAACACTCAGAGACTTTATAAGATACTAAAAATAAAATTGTGATTGTTGTATTTATTGGTTTGTTTTGACTTTTGGTTTGGGGACCACACTCAGCAGTCCTTGTGCTCAGGATAATATATGTGGTACCAGGGATCAAATATGGGTTGGCCACATAGAAAGTAAGACCCCCTACCCACTGTACTATCATTTATTCTTCTATTTACTTGTTTATTTATTAATTTTGGCTTTGGGATCACATCTAGCAATTCTAAAGGCTAATTACTGATTCTACTCTTTGGGATATCTTCTGACATGACTGGAAGAATGTATGCGATGCCAGAGATGAAACTCAGACTGGCCACATACCAGGCAAGCATTCAGTTCATTTGGCCCCTCATAGAGCATTTAAAATGAAATAAAACCATATGCATGCTATACCTACATTTTTATAAAAATTCGCTGCATGATATTGGGGGGAAATCCAGAAAATTGACAATAAATTGGTAATGACAGCACAATGGGTGAATTTTAGCTTCTTACTGAATATTTTCTTTTATGCACAAGTTGCTACAAAAACATGACAGAAAACCCCAAATAAGAACAAAAATCAACTGATTGAATAACCAAAAATGCCTACATTGTTCATTGTAAAGACAAAGAACTGCTTAACTGGAAATAACTCGATTGGCCCCCATCCTAATGCTTATACACAGTGCTCTGTTAAGGAACTATACCTCCAGCTGGCACTACCTACTAGTGAGCATTCCACCTCTACTGTTAAGGAAGAAAAGCAGTCAGGGGAGTGAACTCTATAATCTATCCAGAGCCCCTTTCCTGTCCAAACCACAGTCTTTGCAGAAGACAAGTTTAATTAGTGAAGGTTCCATGATATAGTCAGACTATTCTTGGCTGACAAACGAGTCAGGTTGGTTCTTTATCCACTTCTGCCATGGTCAGGCTTCTGCGGTCATAGACAGGCAGCATTTTCTTCCAGCCTGACTGCCAAAGCCTTTTTCTAAAAGTGGTTTTAGTGTTGACTCTTGAGAAACCACTCAGACTCTCTTCTCTTAGGGACTGACTGGCACAATTTCTCCTTCTAATATGTTCAACCCAGCTAGAAGGGTAAAATATCTTCAAGAATGCTATTCCAAAATCATAGGAGAAAGCTGCGCTGGCTTTGTAATATACCTTAATGGACTCATTCCTCTCCAAGAATAAGGCTGAGGTGCTTGGTGTGAGCTAATGCCAGGACTTAACTGCACTGCAGGAGAAATAAATGGAAAGGAGCTTGCTGGCAGGGAAAGGGATAAGGTTAAACAGAGAGCAAGAGGCTCTATCAACACAGTAGGAAGAAAGTGAAATTAAATGATGGCAAGGAAGACCATGCCAGCTGGTGGTGATAGCCAAGGGGCTTTCAACAATAATGATGACAATAATAGCCATGAGAATATGATGATAGGAATGATAACCCACATAGACAGAGCACTTATTCAAGGTATTCCTTCCAGCATTTTATACCCACAATAATCAGGTGAGAAATGTACTACGTAAGTGCCTATTTGACAACTGAAGAAACCAAGACACTAAAAAGTCATGTTTTCTGCCCAAAGTAACAAAATGAGTAGCAGAGCTGAGTTTTGAGAATCTTAGTCTGTCTTTGCCAGCTGATTCTTGCCCACATGCCTTTAAGGATTTTCCTGAGAACTGAGATTTCTTTGCATAACACTTGCTCTTTTGTTCTCTAGTGTAAACTGCTTGCTTCTTTCACTACTGAAATCTTCCCAGACTTATCACAAGTTCACAGACTTGGCACTGTGAACTCAAGGATTCAGAGAGCAAAATGAAGCAAAACTGGAGAGAAAGGCTCTAACAGAAGCAGAACTCGAAATATCAAGTAATAGCAAAGCTACAGGCACCTTTGGAAAAGTAGAATGCTCACATCTTCTGAATATGAACTGGGACTACTGGAAGAGTTTCTTGTGTGCTAAAATATGCTTCATTTTTATTATTTTAATATGTTTGGGAGTTTCATGTTACTTTCATATATACTTCTACTGTGGTTATTTCTCTCTTATTTTTTTCTTGAAAAACTTCTTATGGTTTCTATGAAGCATGAAGCTTTTACACAGCTGACAAGGGTAATTTAGAATGGAGCACGTGGAATCCCCACACACAGCCTAGGGGTATGCAAATACCACAATTAATGTGCTGAGAAGCGAGTGTGTGCCAGAAGTATAGAAACACCGTGTGTGAGCCTTGGTGAGCTCTACAAGCCAGTGTGAAAGTGTGTGTGAATCACAACCTAATTGGTGTGAGCCCCATCAATGCAGCAACGAAGTGAAGGTAAAATAAGAAAGCAACACATTTAAATAAAGAAGTTAAAAGAAAAAAAAGAGTGAAGACTATAACACCATGTAAAAACTTCCTGACAGAAACAGGAAGTTCACTCACCATCTTTTTTATGCATTAATCTAATATGGAGTTTTCATCACTAACTTGTTGGTAGAAAAGCTTAAAGCAAAGTTCCTTCCCTTGGGATGAAGGAAAACCAGTGTCTGATTTGTGCAGGGGACTCTCTTCATTGAGTGCCTCCTAGTCTCACTGTAGGCCTTGTAGGCCCCATTTCCCAGATCTCTCTCACTATTTCCTGTGGTGAACACATGGGAGAATTCTGAGGTTCCATTAAATTGAAGTACCCCAGGGAACTAGCTGCCAACTGGCTAACATGAAGAAAGGACACCCTAGTTTTGCAAGACATGAAGCTTGAGTAAAATCCAATCCTTCTACTGTGAATCTCACATTTTTCTCATATAAACTCTTTGACTTTTAGTGTTGTTGTGTTTTATATTTCTGTGTGCTCTTTATACATAAAAAAGTAAAATTCAGGGCCGGGCGGTGGCGCTGAAGGTAAGGTGCCTTGCACTAACCTAGGACGGACCTCGGTTCAATCCCCCGGTTCCCCATATGGTCCCCTGTGCCTGCCAGGAGCGACTTCTGAGCGAATAGCCAGGAGTAACCCCTGAGCGTCACCGGGTGTGGCCCAAAAACTAAAAAAAAAAAAAAAAAAAAAAAAAAAGTAAAATTCACTGTATGTGACCAACTCCCCAAACCACAACCATTGGTTTGGTCTTTGGAATAGGTTGTAGGAGATACAAACACAAAGGTGCCATAGCCAAGCACTTACTCACACACGATTACCTTTATTGCTATCCAAGACACCTAAAAATGTAAGAACTGTTTTTCAAATTCATCCTCACCATAATTAGTCCTCTAATTGATTTTTTTAACAGGTATAGCATCTTTGTGTGTTTTACTTTGTTTTATGATACGTATACAAAGATAAAATCCTAGACCCCCACTGTGTTCCTGGCTCATAAAAAGACTTAGTTGGAGAGAATTCTCTAATCCTTGAGTGTGTCTCTGAACAGGCATGATGACGATTCAGAAATTGCTAAGATTTCAGACAATTGTTAGGACTCCAGGGTACTTCAGAAACCACTGGCAAGAAGCCTTTGATTGAGTGTAAGCTGAGAAGGAGCTTTCCCAGACAGCCACTTTTGGTCAAGAATATATTGCATCTTTTCTCGTCAAGGCAATCTAATTCAAGCACTCTTCTCTGTCACTTGAAGGGAAATTGGTCCTGAGACCCAGAAGATCAGTATTATCTTGTCCCTTAAATTCATGTGGGTAGTGTCTTTTATTTAAGGCTAGTAGGAGAACAGCAATAAAAATTTAAATGAGGGAAAATCAAACAAAAAATCGTATACTTTCAGAGATTTTCACAAATATTAACTCTATATTTTAATGTTATTATATAAGGAGAAACTCAATTTCTGTGTCCACCATATATTTAAATTATATCTCTGCAGAAAGAAAATGACATTACTCATTTAACTTACAGTTTTATATAAGTACTTTATATGCCTCTTGTAGTTAAAAATTTTGAAAAGTAAATTACGGTTCTATTAAGGCATCAACCATCCATAAAATGACTAAATCAGATAGGAGTGGAACTCTGTGCAAATGAGTACAGTCAGGCCTGTGGGTGGCATTATTAATTGGCTTTTATAATTCTGGAAACAGGTAATACCTATTTATAAATCTGTTTATGTTCATGAAACTAGTAATTCCATCTTGCAAGTATGGCACAGGGAACAAAGGCTAAGGAAAATAAATCAATTCAGATAAAAATGATTATTTGCAGCATTATTTATAAAACAAGAAAGTTGGAAACAATCCCAGGTGAATCATTGAAGAAAGGCTAAGCAAATAATTTTCCAGCAACAGTGAAGAAGGACAATGTCATTAACTTTTTATTCATCTTGCCACATGTCAACTCGTTCACCAAACAAGCATAAAGCAGACCCTCCCTCTAGCCCACACAAAGCAAATGGAACTGAAGAACAACTAATTAAACAGAAGGGATTTTAAAAGAACACTTATTTACAGCAACTAGTTGGCTTCTTTTTTATAAGAAAAGGGAAAAAGAGACAAGAAGACATATGTATACATATATATAAGATACATTCCTCAAAAATGTTTTGCCATATGTAATGAATAGGAGGAAGTATAGAGGTTTTATGTTTAGGGGCTCACTCAGAAGTGCTTAGGGATAACTCCTAGGTCTGTGCTCAGGGATCACTCAAGTAAGTTCTCAGGGACCTGCTGGGGATACAAGTGAAGCCTTCTCTGGGAAGATAACTTTTAAAGTTATTATTTCAAGTTGAAGAAATCACTGGTGACATTTTTCTTATCTATATTTATATTTACTTACTACACTCATTTATGTACTGACTACACTTAAGCACTTAGAACTTTTATATTTAAGATGCTTATATTGAGCTTTAAATGGAACTATGGGCAAATAAAATAAGAAAATAGTTTTGAACAATGAAAAGAAATATGCTAACATATAAACAGACTAAGTTAACTGTTTTATTGTTAAAAATAAGGGGAAATCATTAGACTTTTTACAACTTTGTGTCATCTCAGTATCAGGCATGGATAGAAAGAACTTTCCAATATCCAACTTTTACATATTTTAACTCTTCTTTCTGGCTAATGATTACTATTAGCAGTTTCAGTTTCAATTGGTTTTTGTTGTTGTTGGTTTTGAGGGCCACACCTCGTGGTACTCAGGAGTTATTCATAGTTCTGTGTCAAAAATCACTCCTAGCAACTTCATTGGACCATATGGGATACCTGGGACTGAACCCAAGTTGGCTCTGCTTTTGAGACAAACACCCTACCCACTGTACTACCACTCTAGCCCTTCATTTGATTTAAAAACATTTTTTTTCTGGACTTCTGAATACAAAAACTACACCTAAGTGCATAAAGAACTTTGATGCAGTTTAAATTCTAGTAAAACCTACAGCTCTTTCTCACAAATCTTAGAAACAGCTGCTGTGTGTTGAAAGACTGAATGAATATTAAACATTTTACTCCACTTTTGAGAGGAAAAGCAGTCATTTAAACGGAGATAAATGTCAAGGGGTGATGGTGGTCTGTAAAACACCCACTCTGTAAAATTCCATATTATACATAGGCAATAGATAAATGTTTAACAGGAACCCAAGCTTAGCATTGGGCTAAATATTGTTTCTATTAATAATAGAAACAATTTTTGTACCATGAAAATCAGTCACTGCCTTTCTGATCACACCAATTACAGGCAACATGAGAGCAGTATTACTTATTACTGTTGCTTTTAAATCTTAGTACTCAAAAACATTACTCCTGAATCTACTAGTTGACAATGCAATCTTAATGAAGTCATTCACATTACCTTGCACTTGCAAGTAAAAATACAGTTACCATGCAACAGGAAAACGGCAGAATTGAGCCTTAAAATTTTTGATCTGGACCAATTTCTTGATACTGACACTCACATTAGAACCTTAGAAAGAGCCTGTGATTGAACACAGAGAACAGATTCATTAAGGGTGCAGTGTTTTAAATCTTCAAGAGGAAATCACAGATGATGATTTGGGTATTTGGTACAACTTTTTCAACTCATCACCAAATATTTTGTTAATATGTAACTTAAAAATCAGTTACAGGGAGATAATTCTATATATGAAGTTTAATATCACTTATTCACTCATTGATTCATTTACCACATATTCACTAAAAAATATACCATAATGTGGCTTATTGCGAGGTACCAGTGTGTAGGTACCCCTTTTAATCACCATCCTGAGATGCTGCAGAGCCAAATTGTTCTTCCTATAAACACATTATAACCTCCCATTTTCACTTCTCCTTTCTCTGAATCTCTGTGTTTCTAGGGAAGAACTGGTTCACACACAAGAAAGACTTTACTTGTTCACTCCCTAGGAAAATCAAGACTAATACAAAAATAACTTCTAACAAATGTTTTATAATAACTTATTTTCCTCTTTCTCCATGAATACAAAGTGACTTCTATTTTCTCATCATCCCCAGAACTCACCCCCATACCACCCCAGCCAAAATTTCTGACCTGACCAATTTTTCCTCTCTAAGGATGCAATGGCCCCGGAGCGCTGAAGTGAGCTTGGTCTTCCATAAGCGTCCTGGTATACTCAGAGGAAGCTTTGATAGGTGCTTTAAAGTTGACATAGTCAGTGTTTTGATGTCAAAGAAATTACAAACTGTCCTATTGACTGTTGTCATTTGGCCCAGAGCTCAAGGTCATTGTTTATTTGAATGTTGTGCAATTTGGGGAGTTAAAGACATCATCAGAATCACCTTAAGCCTTTGATGTGCCTTTTCTCTTCTTAAACAAAAACCACCAGCTAACTATTTCCTTTAATGTTTTGTGAATTTCCATAAGGACATCCCACCAGTCAGCCACCTGTGATTATGAAGGAATAATTTAATTACTGGCTGACCTGCCTACTGATATTTGGGAGGGGGCATCAAAATACCAAATTTTCACTTTTAATTCCAACTTAAAGGAAAGAAACTCTGTCCCTTTAAGGTATGAAGATATCTAAGATATCTTCCTATCCTCATTCTTAAATTCTAAATGTTCTGTAACCTGTTTGTGAATTCTAGTTGAAGAACCTTCACTTTATTTAACAGCTCCATGTAAAATGAACTCACTCTTTTGATGTGATTTGAAATACCTGTTCTATGTCACCTTCAATAACTTCCATGGATAAAAGCACCATTCTCAGTATGGGTCCCCCCAATACCAGTCCCCCAAGCCCCAAATGTTCTTAGATACAAGGATTAGAGGGCCATGTAATACTGGAAGAGCATCTTGCCTTTGCAGGTCTTCTCTGTGTTTGTGTGTCTGCAAGGCTTAGAAATTCAACCATAAAGTGATGTGAGCTATCACAGTATACCCAAGGTAACAAGCCAAAATATAGTTTTTGTTTTGTTGGCTTTGTTTTTCTTCACTAAGAACCATGTGTACATTATAGACTTAATTATGCAAGCAATGAACTCCCCTGAGTAAAGGCTATATCACTGCATTTACTCTTCCCTCTGCTGGAATTAAAGTTGGGTTAGAAAGTCTCTGGCCTTCAGGTTGCCTGCAGACATTTTAATCAAGCTCAATTGCCATAACATGGCTTTGTCACAAGCTATTGGTCACTTCAAGCACAATCCAAAATTCTCCATAAATTACCCAGATCTATTACATCCAGAAAGAGTTATGTTTTATATGGTTTCTAATTGTAAGTTTGAATATGTATGCTAAGACATTGTGTTTCTGCCTGGACTACACAACTTTTAGAGCTGCCTCTGAGATTTCCACCTGTTTTCCAATCCTTATGGGTGGTAAACCCTGGCAGATAACCTAATAACTCTGAGCATCAAAAAATAGTAATAATTATTATTTTTAAAATCACATGATAGGAGCAAAAATTAAATAGAGGTGAAATGTCTAGACAATAGCATGTAGCATACACTAGCTATTATCATCTTTATAATTTATTCACTCTATAATTTTTGTTCTTACCTCACATATGTCAAGCAAGTACTCTACTATTAAATCTTATCCCAGCCTCTCCATTTCTATTTCTATACAGAGATGAGGTAGTTTTTGTTTTGTTTTTGTTCTTAAGCCACACCTACTGGAACACGAGGGTTATTCATGGCTCTGCACTCAGGAATCATTTCCAAAGGTACTCGGGACTATAAGGTATTCCAAGGATAAAACACAGGTCTGCCAATTTCAAGGCAAGATCCTTATGTGCTATTTTAGGCAAGTTAGCCACCACCATCCTAAGCCCCAAATGATCTTCCCATTATTTGGCTATTGGGAGTGGCCCTTAGATTCCTGGAAAATCTCAGAGACCTGCTTGTATGCATGCATGCATACTTGACTTCTTCAAGTTCTTCAGGTCACAGTGTCTATCTCATCTTTGGTTCCATAATACTGTAGGATGCTGTAATAAACATATATATTGTAATATAAAATGACTTATATGGTGTTCATCAGAGACTTCTTAAACATCAGGCTTTTTCAAAAGTTTTTAGCTATGTGGGGTTTGTTTAAATCTTCAAAAATCCTGAAGTCAGCTTCCACTATTGTCTGACAAGAAGGCAAAGTAAGTTGTGTGGCTGAGTAAGTTGCCCAAGAGCAACCAACGGGTGAGTGGCAAAGCGGGACTCAAAGTTTCCTAAGCCCACATCAGTCAGTATCACCATGCCCTTTATTTCTTGGAGGCCTTGATAATTTCTCTAGAGAAGGGACAGAGTTAAATATGACTATGGAGAAAGGGTGGCAGGGATGGGTGAGGCCAGAGAAGAAAACCATCTTTTGGGCGTCAGGCAGAGAAAACAACCAGCTAATCAATTAGTCAGGCCCAGCCTGAGCAGCATTAACATTCTGTCCCAGAATGTTCTGGGGTTTTCTGAGTAGGAGGTGGACAGCAGGCTGCTGCCTGGCAGCAGGAGCCTGGGACACAGCTAATGAGAGCAAAGCAGCTACAGATGCTTCTTTTTCTGGGTTGCCAAAGGCTTTGTCATTTGTAAAAAGAGAGGCTCAGCAGAGGGTTTCAAATGTCATTTGGGAAACAGAGCCAGAGGGTGCCCTGAACTCCCTCCAAGCTGTAGAATTCTAGGATGCCAGGTCCCCTAGGGAAGCCTTCAATAGACCTGGCGTTGTCTTCAAATGACAAACAGAAGAACTGATGCTTAGAGCACTTTGTCTAAAGCACTAGGCTCTTTATGTTGACTTCTCCCAGCAATGCTTTGCATGGGATTAGTCTGCTGCATGAAATTTTTGTCTTGAATTCTTCCAGCCATGCTCTGCAGGGAATTATCACCTCCTCTTTACTGATGAGGTGTAGAGCAAGAAAATTACTTGCTCCTGGACACATGGCCATGAATAATAAGTGCCAGATCCTCAGTCAGGGATGGGAGAAATACATATCAGATGTAGGTTTGCTAAGATTTTCCAGGAATTTAAAAAGCCATTCCTATTAGCCAAATAATGTGAAGATTACAACTCATAATGAGGGCATTTAATGGCAGTTTGATTGTAGGTGCTGGATGTCAGATAATGAGCCAGGATACTGAGTTACAAAGGACTGAGTTGAGTTACAAAGGACTGAGTAGACCCAACCTGATCTATATTTTTTATTCCTACTAGGAAAGGCCTTCAAAGATGAGAACTTAGGTGGAGACAACAATCATTTTACAGATTCTGGTCCTCTTTTTTTTCTCCCTGCCTTCCTTTCTGTAAAGGGAGGTGCCTTTCCAAACCATTCTTGAAACAAACTCTGTTTCCTTTGACACCAAGAGTACCATAGGTGTCCCCCAACACAAAGGGAGAGGAGACAAACTCCCTGCTCCTTTGGAGGTAGTGTCTAGGAAAATGGACTCAGTATCTTCTTTGAATTGCTTGGTGTGGGAGGGAGAAGGAGCTGTTCAGCCACTGTTCAAACAGCTTTTTGTCTTTCTCTCATAGAAATTTCTGAAAGGGGTCAGTGTAGAATGATTCACCATTTGTCCAAGTCCACTTACTATGAGAAGCCAACTCAGACACTGTGGTTAAAAATAAATCTTTGCTCATCTGTCTTATTAATATTCTCACTGTGTATTTAGGACCTTCAACCACAGGGACAATCTGAAAAAAAAGGCTCTAATAGGGGCCAGAGTGATAGCACAACAGTAGGGCACTTGGTTTGCACGTGGCTTACCCAGGATGAACCACAGTTCAATCCCCAGCATCCCATATGGTCCCCCAAGCCAGGAATGATTTCTGAGCTCATAACCAGGAGTAATCCCTGAACATCACTGGGTGTGGCCCCAAAACCAAAAAAAAAGCAAACAAATAAAAGACTCTAATAATTGAATAATAACTCTAAAACCAAGTCCTAAGTTAGTTTCTTTACATAATGCTAAGGAAAGATTTGAAAAGATGGTACAGTTGGTAGGGCTCTTGTTTTGCACCTGGGCAACACAGGTCTGATCCTCAGCATTCCATATAGTCAGTCCTCCGAATCCCACCAAGAATGATCCCTGAGTACAGAGGATTATGCCCTCTCTGAACATTTGAACCATTGAGTGTTCAAAAAAGCAAAACAAAACCAAAATGCTAAGAAGAAATATAAGTATTGTTGGTATGGCACTCACTAACCTTGCTTATTGTACTGTGGCAAGGTTTCTTCAAAAGAAATGGAGTCATCATAGTGTCTATTGAATTAATAGTCTGAAACATACAGAACCTCCAGTGGAGCCTCAGGCATAACTTGCACTTCAGATAAACCAGCTATTGTTAAGCAAACTCAACCTGCTACCTAATAATCACCATAATGGTTAACTGCTCTTATTCTCTGCTATATGCCAAGCATGGGTCTTATACATTTTACAGAAGGGAAGACTCTGAGAAGTTCATAATGAATAGATGGCAGAGCAGCACTGGAATCCAGATGCCTCAACACTTCCAACCAAAGTGATAGAATCCCATTATCTGTTTACAGCTAGACCATAGGGTGATGAGTGAGAACCTGGTGTGATCCCTACCTAGTGAGCAAGGTCACTGGGTAAGAGAAGCTGCAGATGAACCTAGCTTTAGCTTTTTCAGTATAACATTATAAGCATTTATAACAATGAACAATATAATGAGCAGACAGAAATTAATAAGATGGAGACCATAAAAACAACTGGCCCCCTTTCTTGACAAAAATAATAGGTGGGTTGGGGAATTTTTGGTCCTTCTGCAGTCTGGCTATGTCATTTAGGCCCCTTCTCCAAGAGTCTTTAAAACCCTTGGTATTACTTTTATTTCTACATGATGATTCCCATGGTAAAACTAGATTTCTGCAATCTGACCTTCCTCAGGATGAGGTCAATCTGTTCTACATTAGCTTTTATAGAATACCACAGCTCCACAACCAACCATGATTATATTTAACTTCTATATGTAGAAAACTTCTCTCCAGCCTTCAAAATATGCTCAGCTGTATCTGCTCCTATCTAGCTTTCCCTGATCATCCTCCTCCCTCCACAAAACTACTATGTCTAATCCCTTAACTATTTTTACTTGTTTTAGACCATACCAAAGGGTTTTAATGATTAATCCTAGCTCTGGACTTGGGGATCACTCCTGGAGGACCTTAGGAGATCATATGCAATGCTGGGTATTAAACATAGACAGATAGACTACAAGGCAAGAGTCCTATTCTCTCTAATATCTCTCTGATCCCCTCCCTAAACTATTCTGAAACATTTATGTTTTATATATAAAAACAATTATAATAAATAAACTGATAGAATACAGGAACTTACCATTATTATTTATGTGTCTACTTTTCTGTTAATCCACTGGAATATGAACTCCTCTACCTAGCCAATCCTCTACCTAGCCACTTCAGATCTTCAGGAACTAGCAATGCCTTTGTGCTCTACATTGATAGTTCTGCAATGTGGAGGAGGGAGGTGATGATCAACTCTACTTTCTTGTATTTGGCAATCTGGATACATTTTGGTTGCCCCAATTGGAAGGGGGAGATCATAGGAACTGATATTCTGTAGGTGGAGGCCAGAGTGCTGTTAACATCATTCCATGCACAAAACTCTCCTCCACCATACAGAATTATGCAACTCTAAATGTCTGTTGGTGCAGAGGGAGAAATAACCAGGTTTCTTTGGTAGTCTTCAATTAAGCTTCACCCACTTTCTGGACTAGTGTTTGTTGTGTTAACACATCAGGGCTCAGATCCTGTTGTAATTAATTGTGGTCCTCAAGTAATGGCCACACCCTATGGGAGGATATTTTCCTAATGCTATGTGCTTTCTTGTGCTTTCCTTTGACCAAGGGCATGAAGACATGTCTCAGAAGCTTTGGGAGACCACACACATCCATTCCTTCCAACAGCCTATGTGCCAATTTCTTTGCCAAAGGGCTTTCTCAGGAGCTAGAAGGCTATTCCTACACACAAATCCACAGAACTAGAGAATTTATATCCGTCCCCACCCCCACAAAAGCAGACCTCACCCAATGACTGATGGGTTTGGATATTCAAACAAACCTGCTCCCCTATTCCAAGTGAAGAAGCAAAATGGGAACTAGAGACTTACCCTGTCTTCATTGGATAAGACTGGAGTTGGCCTCAGTGCCCTCAGTGCCAATGAGCTGGATTCCTCACCCAGCATCCTCTCTTGGGGGCGCTTCTACTTTTCAATTGTCCTTCTGCCATTGTCCCACACATTCAAGATAATGACTTACATGGGGATTCTTCTAGAGTCTGCTTTTCCCAGAATGCAGGAATCTTCCCTGCTCATTCAAGAATCTAGGAACCTAAACTCACACAGAACCAAACACACGGACCAGAAGAAGCCTCTTGAACCATCACATGAATCTGTCATTATCCTTCTCTCCAGGTGCAAGTGAGGTATGACCTCCTTGCTTCTTTACCCCCAGTCCTAGATTGAAGAGATATAGAGACACCTAAAATGACCTGCAAACTATATGTTACAGATTCAAGAAACAAACTTTTGTTTAGATCTGGAAATTGTCATTATTGAGCCATGACCTAGAAGAACCCAGGCCACTTACTTCCCAGAGGATTCCCATCTAAGGGCAAAATTCATTAGCAGAGCCATATCAGATCCTTGGACATAAGATGATTATTTTATTTTGTTTCTTCATGGATCTTCCCTGTAAATCAGGGTGCCATGTTAAGTGCTGCAGAACTGGATCTTTGAAGCTGATAGAGTGAGCCTGCAATTCTCCAAGTTTTTTCATAGAACAGATGGTGGCAATGTTGGGAAAATCCACTAAAGATAAGGTTGAAAGTGCTTGCCACACTGTAGATGTTCTCAGGCTAGAAAACTAAGGGGACTTTTCTCCCATCAGGAGTCTCTTCTTTGTAACATAGGGTTGGCCCTGAGACTCAAAGCCTTTGGGCTTTACTCATCATAAACATCTAATGCTGCTTTATTGATAAGGCTTTGAACATGTTGAACATAGTCTCAAAATCTCAAGGAAAGGCCATCACATCTAGCTCATCAGTGATTCTTTTCTTTCCTCTTTTAATCAGTTCATAGAGAGTTACATTTCCCTTTCCTCTGCACTTGATATTTATTTGGAGAGGTGGGCTTGGGCCACACTCATTGGTGCTCAGGGTTTAATCCTGGCTCTGTGCTCAAGTATCACGTCTAGAGGGTTCAGGGAACCATATGGAGTGCTGGGCATTAATTTCAGTCAGCTGCATGCAAGGCAAATGGCCTATCCACTGTACTCTGAGTTCTCTTGACATTTATTTGTCAGGACCATATGTTATACATCTAGCTAAAATATATTTTTGATCTATATATAATGGCATTTCTCAGGATTGAATCATTTGCATTCAGACTTCGGTAATTTTGCCATATCTAAATACTACTATCTCGACTATTAACTACTTAAAAACATTTAGCACTAACTGATTTTTAATACTAAAATGTATTCTAAGAGGAGTTCCTATAGTATTTACTCTCAGTGACAACAAATATTTGCAATAACTCAGGGGTAGCATTGCAAATAATTGTGATTTGTGAAGATGGGAAGGGATTGAACATTTGGTGGTGATCAGGGGTCATTTCCAGCAGATCTCAAGGAAGCAAACCTTGTCCTCTGTATGCTCAGCATACATTTCAGTACTTTTGCTTTCTTACCAGTTTTATGACAATATTTTTTATTGAATTCTTCTACATCTTGGTTGATGCCTTAGTCACATGCCCTGCCACGTTGAAAGACAGGTTCAAAGGTTTTAGCATAGTGTTGAGCTCACAACAGAATCTAACTAAGTCTAGTGGGGAAGATGGAAGATTTAAAAAGAGAAAATTTGAAGCAGAATAGAGAATACAAGGATTAAGCATTTGTCTTGCACAATTGAGCCTAGCTTAACCCCTGGCATTACACATGGTTCCCTTACTTCTGGCAATAGAGACAGGAATAAGCCCTAAACAGTGCTAGATGTGACCTCATTTTTAAAAAAAATATCTATAAAGTACATTGAGGAAAATATAGGCATAATGCTAACCCTAAACCTCAAAGGAATCTTCAGCAATACAATGCCATTGGCAAAGGCTATAGAATCAGAACTAAATAAATGGAACTACACCTAGCTAAAAAGGTTTTACATGGCAAAAGAAACTAGGCTAAAACTAAAAATCAACTAATTGAGTAGGAAAAAATATTTGCACACAACAGAAAAAAGGGTTGATATTCAAGATATATAAATTCCTCAGAGATCAACAAAAATATCAATCAAAAATTGGGGGAGGAAATGAACAGACACCTCTTTGAAGACGACCAACAGGCACACTACAATACTCATCATACTTAATATAATAAAATCAAAATTCAAACAATGAGATATCATCTTCCACCAGTGTGAATGGCACATATCAAAAAGTACTAGCAACTATCTGTGCTGGTGAGAATGCTTTTAGGCCCAATATTTATGGGAAACAATATGAAAGTTCTCAGTAAACACAGAATTGAACTTCTATATTACCCAGCAATTCCACTTTTAGATGCCTATCCTTAAACAGCTAAATATTCATTAAAAAGAACATATGCGGGGCCTGGAGGTAAAGCCTTTGCCTTTCATGCAAAAGGTCATCGGTTCGAATCCCAGTGCCCCATATGGTCCCCCGTGCCTGCCAGGAGCGATTTCTGAGCATGGAGCCAGGAGTAACCCCTGAGCACTGCCGGGTGTGCCCCAAAAGCCAAAAAAAAAAAAAAGAACATATGCACACCAGTGTTTGTGGCAGCACTCAGTAAAGTAGCTAAGATTTAGAATCAACCTAGATGTCCACGGACAAATACGTAAACTATGAAAATGTGGTATAACACAATGCTATACTAGACAGCTGTAGGAATGATGAAATCACATAATTCACTGCGACATGGAGGGAAGTGGAAGATACCATGTTAAATGAAGTTAGATGAAAAATAAAGGATAAAGACAGGATGATATCATATGTCGTGTGTTATTTAGAATAAGTAGATGAAGGAATAAAGTGATATAAAAGGGATGCTTAGATCATCCTTGACCCCAAAAAACAGAAGGTAGAAAGAAACAGAGTAGAAGGGAGATGGAGAAGAGACATGAGAGGCAATTGGGTGATAGGGTTCAGGGAAACTCAGGTACCTCAATGTTTTAAGGTATGATAGAGCTAAACATTCAAACTGCAGCTTCAACAACATTGCGTCATGAGACCCAAACTTTTTTTTAATATCTTTATTTAAACACCTTGATTACAAATATGATTGTAGTTGAGTTTCAGTCATGTAAAGAACACGCCCCTTCACTGGTGCAACATTCCCTCACCAATGTCCCAAATCTCCCTCCTCCCGATCCCACCCCTGCCATACTCTAGACAGGCTTTCTACTTCCCTCATTCATTCACATTGTTATGATAGTTCTCAATGTAGTCATTTATCTAACTGCACTCATCACTCTTTTTGGTGAGCTTCATGTTGTTTGGCTGGACCTTCCAGCCCTCCTCTCTTTTGAGACCCAAAATTTAACGACAAAACTTAAAAATGTGTAGGTCGAGATTAGGCAAGGACAGGGGAGTGAACCTGAGAACATTAATGGATGGAAGTTGATAATGGTGGTGGGAGTAGTGCTGGAACATTGTATTTTTAAAAATCAACCATGAATAACTTTGTAAATTACAATTCTTTAATAATATAAAAATTTATGGGGAAAAGCAGTTTTCTCCCACAGGTGCAACATTATTTAATTGGCTATCAGAACATATCAAGTGCTTTCTAATATCAACTTTCTTTACCTAAGGTCTTCATTTCTTATTATGAATATCATTGTTTCCCTAGATCCCTGTATATAATGTGGTTACTGAATAACAGCACAAAATCTACAGCCTGAATGGTACAGATTCAAGCTCTTCTTCACTGCTTCCCACCTGTTAAACTTTGGCATCATTACTAAACCTTTCTTAACTTGGTACTCATTTACTTTAAGGATCTTCTGAATATCTTTTTAGAGAGTTTATTTAATGATTAATAATTGGTTTTTGGGTCAGACCCGGCTATGATCAGAGGTTACTCCTGGCTCTGTTCTTAGAAATTGCTCCTGGCAAGCTCGGGGGACCATAGGAATGCCAGTAATTGAACTGGGTCTATCCCAGGTCAGCCCCATGCAAGGTAAATGCTTTACCACTGTGTCATCTCTCCAGTTCCATCTTCTGAATATATTACCTTGTAATGTGAACACCTTCAAATAATGTTTGGCCCATGATTATACTCAATGAATGAGTTAGGGCTGTCATTATTACTTATTAATACCAAATATTCATGGCAAAGAGTTTTCTGCCCACACCACAAGGAAAAACATATGGTTCAGTTGAATAATGTCAGTATTACACAACCTTGCCTTTTCCATCCACCCAAACATATGCCTTAAAGGGCAACAAGGGGGCTGGAGAGATTGAATAGCTGGTAGGGTGCTTGGCTTGCATGTGGTTGACCCAGGTTCAATTCTTAGAATCATACACAGTCCCCCAAGCACCATCAGGAGTAATTCCTGAATTCTGACCCAGGAGTAAACCCCTGAGCATCACATTTCACTCAAAAAATAAACAAATAAATAGAAAATAAAAATAAATAAAGGACAGCAGGGATGGCCACCTCTAAGTAAGTCTTGTTCATTCCTCTCCTGGTGCATTATTTTTCACTCTGCAGGTTTATATATTGTTTTTAATAAACTACAAAGAAATTTGGTGTATAGACATAAACCAATTAGTTTGAGTAGTTTCACACCCAATTGGTGATATGCCTGCAATGCCTTTCTTCCTCCAAAGGGTGCCAACTTGACCTGGCACTTACCATTGCTGAAGGAAAGCCAATGATCCAAGAGCACATGAGTGACTACATGTAATTGTGTAAATAAACAATTACCTGCACCTCCTTGTCAATGCTATAGCAACTGGAAAGGCAAAAAGTGCATGAGCCCCGCTGTCATACCTGCACATTTTTATTTTTAATGTTTCACATATACAGCTCTCACCTGATTCTAATTAAGTGCTACTTCAGTTTCTCACCTGCAGGAATCAGTTGGTAATTATAGACTTTATGAGTGCTTGTCACGCATAGACTGCTTCCCTTTCTTTCTCAGCTAGACTCTGCTCTGGCCTCAAAGCATCATCTGTAGTGCCAAGTCCTGCAACTGACAAGGTGGAAGCTGCGGAAGTGGATTGAATTGTCCAGGATGTCCTTATTGAAATGAATTTGACTTTCCCACTGCTTTTCTGGTGAAGGAGGCTTAGAGACTTAGAATAAAACAGAGGGCCTTTCATCAGGGAACTCAAAGTAGTGGAGATTGATGGGGGAGAGTAAAACATCATTGAAGCATTAAAATTACATGTAAGATTGAGTATTGCCTGCAGGTCTGAACGTGCTACAAACTCTCTATCCATTTTCCTGAGTTCATGGATCAGGTTTGAGGTTCTTAGAAGAAGACTTGTCCACTCTCACTCCCAAAATGAAGCAAAGCTAAATGCACAAGGAACAGGGAGCCGTGGTGGAAGCAAGAAATTAAAAGATATGAACTTAGAGGATGAAGGAGCTAAATGGCCTATATCACAAATTGCAATGCTCATGGCCCACCACAGGGTCATACCTAGAGTGTACCCCAAGAGTCTCTTATTGATGTATAAGCCTATGTAACGATCCCAGAACAGGTAGAACCTTCTAGAAAAAGCACACTGTATCCCAAGCCCCCTGAACTTTTGAGGATGTGGGTTTGATCACATAATTATGAAGAAAAGGCTCAAATTTCCCTGAGGTGTCAGGGGGCTCAATGGCTGACAGACCCAGGATGAGATGAGAGCTGGGATTGAAGACCTTGAAGCTGCTGAGAGGCATTTGTGGGAAGCATAAGGGGTACTGGCTTGGTTGAAAACTTACATTCTATTTATGAAAATGACTTTTTGATGCTTGCAAAAAGTGTCTCAAACACAGGATCCCTTCAACAGCCCCATACATACTGTAGCCATACACAGAGGTCTAAAAAGAGTGTGGCATTTCCATTTCAGGATTTGATATATTTTATTCTGAATTCTCAACTTCTATACCATATGAGAAGCCTTTAGGATGGTCTGTTTCTGGAGGCAGATGGCTGTATGCACCTGGGCAGAGAGCTGCAGGAGGATGATGAAAGAAGTTCAAATATGTAATTTATAACACCAAAAATCAGAATATAATAAGGAAGACCGGGTGGGAAATAACAGTCCACAGAAGAAGACAGGAATAAACCCATCATCAACAACTTATAGCACGTAACCCCACTCGCTGCTATGCTTATGTGGTTTCTCCATCTTGTGGTGGTTCCTCCGGCTCCTATTCCAAAGCTAGCCATGAGACAACATTAGCTCCAGAGTTAAGTCATTCATGCTTCTATTTCTTTAAGGAGGCCAACTTCTTGCCCACTTGAATCTCAGTTCTTCTAATTTTTCTAGTATATCTTGTACACACATACAGTTTATCTGAGATACTTATTCTCCACTCCTCCGGTACTTATTGCAAACATATTCCTAATAACCACAAAGTGTCTATTTCAGGACTGGTCACAAATAGGAGTGTGCATTTGTGTGACATAAAAATATAATAGTATAGTGACATTAATAATGGTGACATTACAGACAAGAACCAAGAAGGCACAATCCATGGCAGGAAATTTTCCACAAATAGGGGAGTGCAGGTATGGTAGAAAAGGAACCACTATGACAATGATAGTTGGAATTGATTACTCTGGATAAATCTTAGGTTCTGAAAGGAGATAAAGTGAGAGTCATGATACCTCTCAGGAACAATATTGCAAACCAGAGTCTAAAAAAATCTAAAAGGGAAAATAAAGAGAGAAGAAAGAAAAAGAGAGAGAATGAGAGACAGAGTGGGGGAGAGGGATGTCTGCCACAAAGACAGGCAGGAGGAAAGGTGAATGGAAACTGGGAACATTGTTGGTGGGAAATGTGCACTTGTGAAGAGTGTTATACATTGTATGACTAGAACTCAGTCATGAGCAGCTTTATTATCTGTGAAAAAAAAACCCAACTGTATTATGCACAACCTTGTAATCACAGTGTTTAAATTAAGTAGTATTTTTTTTTTGCTTTTTGGGTCCACCCAGTTACACTCAGTAGTTACTCCTGGCTATGCACTCAGAAATCACTCCTGGCTTGGGGGACCATATGGGATGCTAAGGGATTGAACTGCAGTCGTCCTAAGTTAGCAAGGTAAACACCCTACCACTTGCGACACTGCTCTAGTCCCTAAATAAATTAATTTTTTTTAAAAAGAACAACAACTAAAAATGAATAGGAATGCGATGTCATATGTAGTAGATATATTGATGGGACTTTAGCAGCAATAAAGCTAAGATCATCATTCCATCTGGTCTACTTTTGGTATGTGCTAGGCACCAGTGTAAGCTGGTTGGTCTTTGGTCCCTAAAATTGCATAATATTTCTATTCTAGAAACAAGTATCAAAGGCAGAGAAGATTCTGAGCAGACTCCACACATAGTACTTTGAGAAGTAGACCCAGCAATAACTGGAGCAAGCAGACTCTGCCCACTCCCCTCTCTGCCAGAGAATATCCATCATGGCCAGAGAATCAGGTCTGTGAGCAGCACAGAGGCTGCATCCAAAGCACAAAAGAATAGCCTGAACTGTGTTTGGGGCTTCAAGGAGGCCTCAGAGAATTGAAGAAAGCCTGGAAAAACACCAGGGGCATCCAGTCAAATGAGGAAAAGGGTTTCCTGGAACAGGGAAACAAGTTGTTGGCTGTCTCCCATTCCCTGTCTCCAACTGTCCTTTCAAGCTCATTTCTCTTTGAATACCTCTGTTCAATTCAGAGGTTCATGGCTAACCATCAGAGTTCCCATGGAGGCTTGGGACCTTTCATGAGTTGGACCATTCCAGCAGGAATTCAATCACAAGGACCTATCTCAGAACATTGTAGCACAATGGGCTCCAGGGATCAAGCATGATAAGGAGAAGCAGATGGTCAAGCAAGCAAGAGGCCAAGTTGGAGTGAGGAAAAGAAGAGAAATAATTGGCCAAAGAAGATGAACCAAATATCAGAGAGGCACAGAGTATAGAAATAAGTGAAAAATTAGTGAGAAACTAGATCCAAAACAAATGGAGGACTTCAGACTAAGCTCTATTAAGGTATTGGTGACCAAAATGTCATATATTAATTAGATGATGTTGTAGTTCTAATGCAACACAAGCAGGGGTGTGTTGTTACTGGTCTGGAAATGGGCCATGCTGTCATTGCTCTTGGTGCAGAGCAAAAATCAATGAAGATCCCATACTAGGAAGTATATCCCAGGATAAAAAAATACCCAGAATCATATAAGCTAGAAGTGACAGGAAAGGAAGAAATAAGGTCATGGCATTAATAAGTTTGCTGAATATTTACCCTGAGCCAAGCTTGTGTTCTTGAGTTTATCCTCCTAAAAACCCTTGAGCCTACGTGGCATGGACTCATGAATCATGAGCTTCCAACCAGACTGGGCTTGAATTCTGACTCTCATCTGCTTAGCTGTGTGATTTTGCACACATCACTTGCTTTCTAACTTGTCTCATCTTTAGGACTAGAATAATGTCAGTACGATTGATCTTTGAGCACCACAGATTTGTACAGTGGGTTTGTTTCTGTTTGTTTGTTTCTATCTGCAGATTTGTCATTTATTTTGTTTGCTGATTCAGCATTCAGGGGTGCTGGCTGACTACATCTACAATGGTAAATGCAGGTTTATATTGGGGCATAGATGTAAACTACAGGTGGATTTATGACAGCCCGGAGGTGGGTCTTCCCAATCTTTTCATTGTTCCAGGATCAAGTATAGTTAAACAGATGTGATGAGAACTAAATATGACAATGAAGGTGACACTTAAACAGGTAGGTACCTCACAGAGAATAAAGCCTCAGTCAATCTAATTATAATAATTATTACAATCATTAGCTCCTATAAGAGACAAAAAGCTGAAGCCCAGAGATCTAAGTAACTTTTAAATGATAGGGCTGCAAATAAAACCTAGCACAGATTTCTTAGAGAAGCTGGGTGTGGGCCCTTATCCTTTCTACTTAATGTCAATTCAAAGATACAAGGTGAAATGAGAGTGGCAGTAAAGAACCCCAGTGAATGAAGAACAGAAACGCAGAGTAGAGAGTGATGGGGACCTAAAATGCTCTGATCAGATACCAGCAGCGTCATAGGGGTGAAGGTAGGCTAAGCAAAAAGTGCATTCAAAAAACCAAGCAAGGGGGGGCCGGGCGGTGGCGCTAAAGGAAAGGTGCCTGTCTTGCCTTGTGCTAATCTAGGTCGGACCGCGGTTCGATCCCCCGGTTCCCCATATGGTCCCCTGTGCCTGTCAGGAGCGACTTCTGAGCGAATAGCCAGGAGTAACCCCTGAGCGTCACTGGGTGTGACCCAAAAACCAAAAAAAATAAAAACCAAGCAAGGGAGGAAGGTCAACACTGGTGGTGGGAACTGCTCTAAATAATTGTCACTATGTACCTTAAATATAACTGTGAAAGACATAGTAGATCCAAAACAAGCGGAGGACTTCAGATTAAGCTATATTAAGGTAGTGGCGACCAGCTGATTCAGCATTGGTCTCAATTCACATTGGTCTTAATAAAAATTATAAAAATAAATACCAAGTACTTCAAAGGAGGGCTGAAATGCAATCTAAATAAGATCCTAGAACCAATAGTCATGTCTACAGCAGAAATAAAGTCTTTAGGTGGCACCTTGCCAATTCTCACCCCCATGGCTTTCTGGCCACTCCATGACTCTAGCCAGATTCAGTCCCAGAATTACCTGTGTGAAAAATGAATGCAGCTATCACTAAAGTGTATGGAAAGGGAGAGGGCATGTGACAGGAAGAGGAAAGAGGGCTGTGAGGATGTAGCCACCATAATCGCTCTACCACAATGTGAGAGTGATACCTATACATCAATGTTTAAGATTCACAGCACTGTTGATTTCATCAACAGCGCTAAAGCACTAGTTTTAACTCACTGGCCCACAAAATACAGACACAAAATGGTTGTAGAACACAATGATCTACATCACTACCCTGAGAAGTCCCTTCTACATTATCTCACTGTGGAGACTAGGACATGAAGGCACAAGAAAGTTAAACAATATTCACAGTTCTACAACAAGAAACAGAACCCAGGGTGTCTATACACAGGCATCTGCACTCACCCATTCCTCCAGGATGAAAAACACCCAGCCAGGCTGAAATAACCAGGTAAAGTATCCCCTTTAAATGGCACTCAGGCCTGACAGTAAAGAGTATGTAGAGCAGTCAGCTAAACAACTAGAACTGAAGTTAACCCAAGCTGAAGAGCAGCCTACACAATAAAGAAACAGGAGGGAGATTTGGGACATTAGTGATGAGAATGTTGCACTGGTGAAGGGGGGGTTGTTCTTTACATGACAGAAATCCAACTACAATCATTTTTGTAAACAAGGTGTTTAAGTAAAGATTTTTTTTTAAAGAAACAGTCCTCTTCAAAATTTTGTTCATTGAATACAAGTCATTGCAGACAAGAACAACTGTCATGGTGGAAAGAGATACTACAACTCCACATAATGTGGGACCAGGACTGAATCTCACAACAAAGACAGCATTTTGAAGGAATAATTGGGGGTGGGGTATCCAGAGAGTGCTAAATTGATAGTAGTGGGTCAAAGTTCATTTTTTAGTCTGACTAAGTGTTCTCTAGTTCTACAAGAAGTAAAGAGAGTGAAGCAAACACAGGAGCTCTTGGTACTGTTTTTGCAACTCCCTTTAAAGTCTAAAACTACTGAAGGTAATTGTAATTATGTTGAAAACACATACATTCATGTCAAAAGGATTGAAGCATGAATATTCTGAGTTCATAAACTCGTGTTTACTTTTTGTCATTGAAATCAAATTATATTGTTTCCACCTCTGTATGTGAATGGTATTTCTCTTGGTTTGATATTAAATCTGTTTCAAATTGTGAAGAACCAAAATGAAAAAAAAAATAAACAAAGGGACTAACAATGCTTAGACTTTGACTTTGCATTTGACCAGATGATTTTTTTCCCTATCTGACTCCTATCCTCGGGGTACTAGTAAGCAAATCCTATCCTCGGGGTACTAGTAAGCTTTAACCTTCTTGGGGAATGACTGCTCCCCAGAAAAGGCCTGGGTCAATGGGAAGTAGAAAGGGATGAACTTTCAGGTCCAGCACACATGGAAAATCAGGCAAGCCAGGGAACCCTAGGAGATTTCATTAGGCTCAGAACTACTGACAGAAGGGTAAAAAGGAGAAGCCTTTTCTTAACTATGTGCTGCACTCTGAGTAAAAAAAGACCACTTGTGTTCACTCATTAAATCCTCACCACAAACAGACCCAGGATGAAGGAACCATATTGTTCTTATTTAACCAATTATGAACCTGAGGATCTGAGTGGTTGATTACACAACATCTCAAGGTCACACAACAAATCAACACTTGAAGTGAAAGAAAACTTGCCAGCCAAGATGGGCCTTGCGAGATCATAAGGATCTCTCTCTTTTCAGGCTTTCTTATTTCTGCCAATATTGGGATAACTATTGATCAAATAGTCCCCCTAGTCTGTCTTCAACTTAGATTGTGAGCAGCAGAGTGAACAAGAAAAGTATCACTGAACACACTTTTAGATGATGTAAATTATCTAGAAAATGTCAGGCATTCTATTTCTTCATTTAAGGATCAGCTTTCCGCCAAGAAATCAAGATTAACAATCCATTTCCTTCAGTGGCCATCTCTAAATGAAAACACTTGCACCAGGCCAATGGAATCAGCTTGGTAATTAGAAAGTCTTGGAGTCAATTCAGCCAGAATAAAATGACAGTGAACTAAATAAACTCCTCTAAATCCAAGCCCAGTTACTGCTTCCTCACCTAGAACTATAGTCAGCAAATAGCCAGGCCTCCACCCTAAAAGCACATTTGTAGATTAGGATTTCACAGTTTGAAAGGAAAAGCAAGAAATGACTAGGAGAAATACAGAACCCACAATCCTAAATCATAAGCCCATGTGGAAGTGGTATGATTCCTTTGCATGGTATTACTTTAGGGACTGATTATTTTGCACTGTTGTTTAGGTGATGATACACAAGCTACTCAGGGACCCTGCCTCCTGGGAAGTTAGCCATCTTAAAGCAGCTCACTGCTCCAGGGTACACATCTCTGCAAGCAAGGCTTACAAAAAAATCTGAAAAATTTGAACTAATCCTAAGCCATTTTAAATGTCAGAAACCTGTTTGGTTACCTTATTTATCTGCAAAAGAGTTCAGTTTTTCCACTCACACCAGCAATTTTCTTTTTATGAGAAATTCTGAAAGTCTACGGGCTTCTTTTTTTTTCCCCATAAAATCTAACTATATAGCATAAAATCAGAACCTCTCTTGTGCTTTGGAAGCAACATGTTTTGAGAATACAAAATGGATCTTGGCCTGGAATGAAATCTCTTGATTGAATTGACGTATGGAGTGCCTTGAACTCTTCACAAGAATGTGTCCAAACAAACCTATAACCCATAGATTATTTTCAACTAAGCTCTATTAAAAGTCAAATCTGCAGTACAAAGTTGGCAATTAATGTGGCCATTTTGGAAAGGGCGCAGTCGATTAATTTTAGTTCCAGGAGAAGATGGAGTGATAAATTTAAAATCTCATAGTGCATTACATGCACTGAAATTTGTGACACAGGACAGTGCTGACATATAGAAAGTATTGAAGAAATGTTCGTTCATATTGTTCCTGCTGCTGCTATTACTAATGCTGTAATTAGGCTGCCTAGAATTATTCAAAAATTCCAGCACATTTAGATAATTATCTCTAAATAGACAATGCAGGTTTTCAAAGATGACAGAATTATAAAGACCAAATCCTGGATACATACATGGAGTCCCGGATGCTCAAACTCCCACCCACAAAGTACACGGCACCCCTGTCTCTTACTTGTCCTGTGAGAGGGACCACCTAGCAATTAGAGGAATTAGAAGCCTCAACTTAAGGCTTGAGAAGAAGCCAAGGACTTTCTATGAGAACCAGACTAGAGAGAGAGACATTTGATCTCATTTTCCAATGAGAAGCATATGTCCAGGGTACATATGCTTCTTCTACTCACGTATGGATGGAAACAATGCTAAGGAAATTCTGTCCCAAAAACTTACTCATGCTTAACTTTTTAATTCAACCCACTGGATCCTCCCATAAGCCCGCCAACTGAAAAGTTTTTGTGAACTCAACATGCAGCAATTCCCAATAGCTTAAACCAATGTCTGCAGTCCAGACATTCAAAGAATTGATAAAGATCTGGGGTTCCCCTGCTTCCTTCCATGACCATCTCTAGTGAGATATAAAAGATTCTAGTCATCACCAACCAAATAACTTACTTACATGTTCACATGTGTTCATTTTGTGTTAAGGAAATATCTGCTTCTTCCAGGCATTCTACCAAAGGTCAACTCTGTAATGACTCACATATTTTCATAACTCATCTGATTTTAACACTTAATCCCCAAGTCAAACTTTGGAAAAAATACAAGTGCTCACTGTTTTGATAAGACAACCAACACTAGGCAAGTTCCCAAATTAAGGACATAGGCCATGTGATTCCAATGCCCTTAAATCCTCATCATGCAATAGAGGGGACACCTCATTAAAACAAGAAGACTTGACTTTTTCAATGCATTCAACTCTAGCTGTAAATCTGAGCAATAAGTCAGATTGTGGATTTGATCATTTGTGAACACTAACCTTCTCCGAATGTAGTCCTTGGGCCGCTTCATGGATACATACGTGAGAGTTAGTCTAGGTGATCTCTGCTCAGAGTTTTATTCTAAATCCCAGCTAATCTGCTGCTCTCTCGACTGATCTGATCTCTTGACACATTCTTAGTTCAACTCTAGAGCAAACTGCAAACAGTGTGAATCATTTTGGTATTTGTTTCTCTCTTTTCCTTTCTTCCAGTCAATTCTGTTCCATCAATAACCTCTTTATTCTCCTCTGCATAAGCCGCAGACTAGGTGAGCCAAAACCAAAAATAAAAAGAAAGAAAAGGGACCTCAGCAAGCAGCAAGCCAGTGCTGAGGCTCTGTGGAGCCAGGATGTGTTGATGCTGCTGTCTTCCTTGCTGTTTGTTTTGAGTGCCTCTGGGTATTTTTAGAATCTGTAGGGAAAAGTGAAGCTACACCAGGGTGGCTGTTGTGCTACTAATGACACACGTTGGCATAGCCTGCACCAAGTAGCACAGCCTGGCACTGAATTGAAATCTTGATGCCAGTATGCAATGACAGGCACTAAATGGCACAGGTTGGCACTAACTGGCACAGATTGTAGTAACTGGTATTGACTGGCAATGAAGGATACCATTGACACCAGATGGCATAGGTGGTGCTGATAGGAAATTTGTCATATAGTGGCACAACTGGCATAGTCTGGCACTTATTGGCACCGTCTGGCACAAGTTGGCACTGATAATCACTTGCTGCAACTATCTCGCACTGACTGGCATAGATAGGCAGTGATTGGTACTACCTGGCATAAACTGGCACTGATTGACATTAGCTAGAATGCATGTTGACACTGGCTGGCAAAGTTTGGTACTCACTGGCAATGAAAGGTACTAAATAGTACTTACTAGGATGGGTTGGCATTGACAGACATTAACTGGCATTAACTAACATAAGTTAGGATTAGCTGGCACTAGCTGGCATAAACTAAAACTAGTTGACACCAGCTGACTTAGGTATGTGCTGAATGGCAGTGGCTGGTACCAGATGACACATGATGGCAATGATTGACACAAGTTGTCACTTACAGGCATTGGTTGGCAGTGATAGCTACTTAGTTGCTACTGTCATTGAATGGCATAAATTGGTACTTATTGGTACATATTGGTGATTATTGGCACAAACAATGACTGCTGGCACCAACTGTCACTGCTGTACACAGGTAGACTGATACTAGATGACACAATGTGGCATTGTTGACACTGACCAACACTGACAAGCATATTTTGGCACTGATAGATACCACTTAGCATCGACTGTAACAAGTTAGTTTCAGTCTTGCATTGACTGGCACAAACTGGTGCAAACTAGCACAGGTTGGCACCAAGTAACACAATGTTGGTACTGACTGGCACAGGTCAGCACCAACTTGCACAGACTGACACAGATAGCATTAATGGGCACAAACTGGCTCCAAGTGGCAGAAGTTGGCTCCAGCTAGTACATAACTAGTACATAACTTCAACTGCCTCTGATTAACACTGGTTGTCATAGGATGTCATTGACTGACACTTCATAGCATTCCAGCACAAATTAGGGTCTTATCCTTTTCCATTTGCACTGTAACAGGGAACTCAGTGACCCAGTCCTAAAGATTAGTCTAGGTAGTAGATGTGGAATGAGTGTGGCTAAAATTCAGTTGATGAGCTGCCCTCTAGGCCTGAAGCTGGAGCATCCAGGAGGAGGCAACCACAGGTTGCTGTGAGAATGACTTTGTGGATGCTATTAACCTTGAGCCTCTATAAACCATTATGGTCTGAATCAGAGAGAGTCCTGGGAAACAAAAGCAGTTTTGGGAGATAGACAGAAATCTGTAAATGTCAATTTGCTAACATCATAGGAATACTGAAGTATGAGCCATTGGCATCGCCACTCATGCCCATCCTGCTGGTGTAGAGAAATCCAGTCCCCTCAACTAAGGTTCCCAAGTTTCTCTTATTTTCCTCAAAAGGCAGATGGGGAGTTCCAAGACAATCCTACTTTGTTCTTCAGAAAAATTAATTCTAACATTCTATTTCTAACAGAAATCCTATTGAACTCTTTAATTTGTTTTTCTCAAAAAGCAAAACTTCTTATAGTTTGCTCATTCTGAAATTTTGTGCGGACACCAATCTTTTAACACAAAATTATCTCTATGACTGAGTGAGATTGATAATCAAGAGAAAGAATGAGAATGAAATTGTGATCATCTGATGCCCTGCACAAAGCAGCCAACCCAGAAGAGACGATTTTCACTCATAAGATTAAGTCAATCTTCACAGCTGCCTTTTGGAAATGGTACTATGACATACCCACTTTTCAGATGAAGGTGCTAAATCTCAGAAAGAATGATTAAAGTGCAAGATGATACTGCATATAAGAAGAGCCTCCTACAAACTCATTTCCAAGTGCCTACAAAGTCTGTGTGTCCACATTAAGTTTTACTTTCTTTTCACTAAATGTAATGCTTAATAGATCTCTTCTTGTCACCATTTCACTCTGTTTAACTCATAATCTCTCTAGTCAACTTCTTTGCTTCCTCCTTCTCAGAGTTCCTGAGATTCCCGTTTCTTTCCTATCTTTCTTGCTCTATTAGATTCTCATCATTTCCATGGAGAATTCTTCAAATTCTGTGAGTAAAGGGTAACCAGATCAGAAAGAACTTCCTTTAACCAATCACTTATGAAAGTATAAATACATTTTGCAGGAAGAAGACACTTCCAAAGAAGCAGTCATCAATTTTAATATCTCTCCTAAAAAGTAGATTAATGAATTTGATCACACTTCTGACACTTTAGGCTATGATTCTTTCAGGGTTGAAAGTAAATAAAATAGCTCTTCGCACCTCATATTGAATCATGACTTTCTGCATTACTATTGAGACCCCACAAAAGTGAAAAGCTTACACTCTCTCAAGAAAATTGTTAGACACATATGAATACATTGGCATTCATCAAGTACATGATAGGAGGGCACATGACAGGGGATGTCAGAAGCAACCTAAATGTCCAATGATAAGGGATTTGTTAAGACAATGTAACTAAGTGTAACTAGGATTAAAAAATGTGCAAACTGATTGAGTTAAAGTTATGTGAAAGAGGAACTCGAGCAATAGTAGATCAGATAAGGGTATGACCACAGTATACCCAGATTTAATCTCCAGCACCATACATATTCCCCTGTGTACCATCAAGAGTGATTTCTGAGCATGAAGCCAGAAGTAGACCCTGTCAGGTGTGCCCCCAAAAGAAGCTATGTTAAATAAGAAGGAAACTGACCCAATCTTAAGTAAAAAATACATACTTTAAAATACTATAACAACTGTTACAAAAATAACAAATAGAAATTTAAAGGACAGACAAAAAGGAATATAGTAATGGGGTTATAGTCGATTGTGTTTTGCTTTGCTGATTTCACCATGTCTATTTTTCAATTAAAATTTTATTTTGCTATTTGCTTTTAACTATGTTATCTTAAATATGGTTGCTGTAAAAAAGAGAGGTTTTTTAAAAAAATAAAAAGGCTTTCTGGATTAGGAAGCTAAAGGAAGATGTCGGGGCCCGGGAGATAGCATGGAGGTAAGGCATTTGCCTTTCATGCAAAAGGTCATCGGTTCGAATCCCCGTGCCCCATATGGTCCCCCGTGCCTGCCAGGAGCAATTTCTGAGCATGGAGCCAGGAGTAACCCCTGAGCACTGCCGGGTGTGACCCAAAAACCACCAAAAAAAAAGGAAGATAAAAGAAGATGTTACTAGAGTTATCAAAGAGAAGGAAAGTACAAACAGAATATGCCAAAGGATTTCACTCTAGAATCAGTTGAAATGCTTGGATTCTTACTCTGTTGGGCACTCATCAGTCAGAGAATGTCTTTGTATCAATTTCCCTGTCTAAACAAGATGATAACAATAATGCCTTCTGTCTCAGAGGAGTTTTATGAAATCACAAGTGCTAAAACATAGGAAGCATTTTTAATCCATGTCTGGTAAAGTACATGTTTGATATAATATATTGCTATTTTTGTAATGTTAAATATGCAAGATACAAAACCTCATTTTTCATATTTCATAGAGCCTTGTGTACTTGATCTATGTCTGTTGAAGAGTGTCCTGTTGGAATTCCATGGTCAGCCCTAAGGCTTTGAAGAACAACCACTAACTTCCATTTCACTCATGATATAGGCTTCATGACATCTTCCTCCAGACCCTGTCTGTAACATTTCTTAGTGCTGCTGAAGGGACAATAATTGTGAGGTTCAGATTGATGGTTAATGGGAGCAGTTGAGAAATACAGTTTAATACAATAAAGGTTAGCAAATAACTTGCCATCTTCTTCCTGTCCTAGTCAAGATTTGGCTGGTTGCTTAAAGGAAAACCACGCTCTCTCTAGTGCAAATAAAAGTCAAGAGTATGATTATTATAAGAGAAATATAGCATGTGAAGTCCAAGAATAAGAAACAAAATGATTATAGACGCTTCCTGGTCAAATGCAATTGAACTAGAGTTTGCATAATTCATCAAAAAAGTAAGTTAGAACTGAGAACTATGGTTTTTAAATGGTTCCATAATTCTACAAAAGTTTTAGCTGAAAATGTAATACTGATTTGTTGAACTCTGAATGGCTTGAGATCCCATGTGGACTGTGGGAGAGGCTAGCCTTATCCTCCTGGCTTTCTCGTCTGCATATTGGCCTCATTCACAGAATCCCCTGGGATTTAGAAAAGTAAAATGCAGGTAAGTGAATAAGACCTCCCTCTTTCTTAAATAAGGCAGACTCGCCCAGAGGCCATCTGCAGAGCATACAGACATAATTCAAAATGACAAGTACATGCTAGAGTCAAAAATCCTAAATGCGAGTCAGACAGTTTCAGAGGTAGGCCCAGAGGATTAGAGAACATTAATTCATCATTGCAGCTCGTTCACTTGCTAAGCCACCTATCCACCTGTCAGTGTGTCAGATTCATCACTGTCCCAATTTCTGAATCTTCAGATGACTCACTGGCTTTCAGGGAGAAAAATACATCACAGAAGTTTATCTGCTTGTACTTTTAGGTAAGCGCACATGCACGCACACACACATACATAGAGATGACAAAAATGATTAACTGTAACTGGCTACAGAGAAATTAGTGGATACAAAAGATTTTAGAAACCCAATATCAATCTATTTTAAAGTAAGGGGGGGGGAATCCTAAAGGTTAAAGGTATATGTCTAGATCAGGCAGCCTATAATCATTTAGTGGAAAGTGTCTTTTTCTATACTTAGTAGGTAAACATCTGCACAAACCTGACTCCAAAAAACAATAGCCCACACTTTTATACAATCCCCCCTAATGCCAGGAAAATGAGTTAAGGGTCACTGAAGAGAAATGCTATGGAAGTATCTGGCCCCTCCCTCCATGAGGTCTCAGTGGGTGGGATGAGGAAACAAGAAAGCTCTCCCTTCACAGCCCTGGGGCTGCTCTTGCTCTGACAGTCATATTAACTCCCACTGAGAACAATGTGGTACTGACTGCTGGGGGCCTGAACCAAGCTCATTACTGATTCTTCTCAACAACTAAACAGGAGAGTGTTTGGCTGCCATAGCAACCAGTGAAAGGCCTTGTTTGTTCAGGAAAAAAAAGAAAAACATACCCCCCAAAACATGGCTGTTTTCTCGTGAAGGTGAATTCCTGGCAGAAACTGTCTGTCTGAGAGTGACAAGCGAATGAAGGAGAGACAAAGTCCACATGTGCTCTGTGAGCCATTAACCCTCCAGGCTCTCTCAGAAGGACTCTGACCAGTTTTCTTGGCTTCACACTGCACCCTTATGGAAGGAGGAGGAACTGAAGCAGACGTGCCATTGAGCTCTGACCAAGAAAACTACATTTTTGACAAAAAGTCCCATGCAAAAGCATATTTCCTCGTTTCAACTTTATATTATTTTTAACATACTTTTCTCCCAGCTCCTCTTCAGCACCCTCTAGGATGCTAGTATGATCCATACCATGTTACAGGGGAGCAGGCTGAGATGGAGTCTGAGAGGACTTGACTAAGACTCACAGTAAGTAGATCTACTGCAGGCAAAATTTGGATCCATGTTAGCTTGAATCCAAGTCAAATCATTTTATCTACAACCCTGTAGGAATTGAAATAACTGACTCCAAAGAGTGAGTCAGGATGCCCCAAATGCATCTCAGGACAATTAGACCCTAGGGCATTTTTACCAAACAAAAGGAGAATTCTGGGGCCTAAGCACAGCTGGTAGGGTGCTTACCCTTCAGGCGACCAATCCAAGTTCAATCTCCAGATCCCATATGTTCCCCAAAGCCAGCCTGGAGTGATCCCTGGTATGACATATTAAAACAAAGGGGGGAAAGGGAGAAATCTAAAAAACCCTGTGTCTATTATGTTTTTTTATCACATAACCAAAAAGCAGAAGGATGGAGGAATACATTTGATCAATTTTACATTTTCACCTTTTATAGAATTACAAGGAAATTAAACAGATTTCTTTTTTTGTTTCAAGTTTACCCCCTTCAGTCTTAAACATAGTTTTACAGCCTCCCACCCATCATGTTAAGCTATTTGAGGACAGTGACTGAACCTACTTTACTTCAATTCCAGAGCATACATCCCCTAGATGCTCATAAAAAAGAAAAAACAAGCAAGCTAAAGCCAAGAATTGTTCAAGGATCAAGAATCAAAACAAGAATGAAGTACATTTCTAGAAAAGGTAACTGAGGGGCTCAGGTGCCCAGATGGAAAGTCCCCACAGTGAGGAAAGGGGTGATTTCTAGCTGGACTCAGGGAATTCCTTATTTTCATACCCAAGCCCCTAAGGAGATGTTGGGGCCTTTGGAAAGAATTTCACTTCCTAGGGGTTCAGAGTGCCATCTGTACAATTCATTAGAACTACGGAACTAGAGTGATGGTACAGCAGAGCAGGTAGGATGCTTGCCTTACATACAGCAGACCTGGTTCAATTACTGCCTTACTACATGGTATCATGAACCCCTCCAGGAGTTATTTCTGAGCAAAGAGCCAGGAGTAAGTCCTGATCATGGCTGAGGGAAAAATTGGGGGAGCTGGAGAAATAGTACAGCAGGTAGGGCTAGGGCACTTGCTCTACATGTGACCAACCCAAACTCAATTCCAAACCCCTCATATAGTCCCTAGAGCCTTCCAGGAGTGATCTTTGAGCACAGAGATAGGATGAAGTATGCTATACCTACCACTAGATGTGATCCCAAAAGCAAATAAATATAGACCTATATGTTAATGTACTAAGTAAAATGCACAGTTGGGAATTTTCCTTTTTTTTAAATGGTCCATGTGACATTTAGTAACTGGTTAGACTGGTTCTAAATGTTATTTGGTCAATAGAAAGTTTGGGCAAAGCATTAGCTCAGTTTGAATGAGGAAGAAGCAAAGGGACTCAACATGATATGACTTATAAATAAAAATGTTGATTTTAGCACATGACCAGTGCATATCAAATCTGTTAATTCACAAACCCACAGGAATAAATATTTATGTTTCTCTTCATGTACATGAGATGACCACATGTACATGTATGTATAAATGCCAAGATGCTCCCACAAGTACACATATACAACTATATACACACAAGTACACACCACACACTGCAAAATGCAGGAAGCGATCCATACTCCTTCTATGTGCATTATTCTACTGAATGGAATAACTTAATCATCTAATTTCTTTTTGAATTTAATCTTTTTCTAATAATCTTTTCACTGACCCATTAAGTGATTATGATATATGGTTTGAGAAGCAATATTTCAAGCTGTGCGTGTAATATAGTAATCAAGCCCTTAAAGAAGAAAATCAGTGGGTGGCCAGTAGGAGCACTTTTAAAAGTATGAAGAAAGATATGTGGTAAGGTACAAGAGAAAGAGCACAATGGGTAAATGTTTGCTTTTCTTGCATCCAAACTGACTCTGATCCCTGTTATCATGTAGGGTCCACTGAACCCTGAGCCAGGAATAAATTCTAAGCTCTGTCGGGTGTGACCCCACCCCATAAAGACAAAGCCAAAAACAAAAAAAATTAAAAGTGTATAATAAGTTTAAAATATGAATCAGGCTTAAGCCAATTATAACTGAAATAATAAGTAAAATTACTCATTAATGATTTTTTATATTGATTATGGGTTGAAACAACATTTGACTGATACCGGAATAAGCAAATGTGTGTAATTAAAATAAAGTTCACTTGTTTCTTGTCACTTGCTCTTGTGCAGATTAAAGATAATACATATACTCATTTCTTCGACAGAACTGATCTAGAGCAGGGTCTGCAAACCACTGCCCACAGGTCAAACTGCCTCTGCCATCTGTTTTGAGACTTCTGGGAACACAACCACACACCTGCAATGTTGCACTATTTGTGGCACTTTCCTTTGGCAACAGTAGTTCTTCCACTGTGTACAATGCAGTTTCATATGAATGGAACTACAGTATGTTCAAAATATTCAAGTGGAAGATACTTCTGGAAGTTCCAGTTGAGAGCCATATCACTACTACCACCCAGCATCATTGAGAATGTCATAGAGCTGAAGGTCTCCCATATGCAAATCACTTTCACATCCTCCTAAAATATAATAATAATTAATAATAATAACAGCTGGCACCATCTCTGCCACAGAGATTAGACGGCCACACATCAGAAATATTTGCGCTAAAGTCCTTTCCAGAAAAAGTTTACTCAAGGACACTGGGTGTTCATTCACTATCTGCCAGTTCTTCTATTGGGTCGTTCTATATCACATGACTTCTGATGACAATTCTACCAGAGGAGTTCTATGACCATATCTTACCAATGAGCCTCTATGTAACTGTCCAGGTCAACTGGGCAGCAAGAAATGAATCCTTGTCAATTGAATCACAGAGTCTACATTATCTTTCTCCCTATATGACCTTCCCTTACCCTCTCTTCCCTTGCTCTTCTGCAAAGACCCTTTCCTAGCCATTAATTTCCCTCTTTATAGCTGGAAACACAATCATGTAGTCTCTCTCTCCAACATCCTGAAAGCAGGCAGGTCTGAGATATAGGCTTCTCCTCTGGGAGAGATTGCAATTGCTCTTGATTTTAAGAAAGGTAACCTTCTTCTACCCAACCTGAAAATAAAGACTAGAGGCCAAAATAGGATATTATTAATATTCTTTGAAATTCAATTTAGAAAATTTCAGTAAGATGACTTGCCT
>PVKC010001102.1:36416-54359 GCA_004027635.1 Crocidura indochinensis
TTTTTTTTTTTTTTTTTTTTTTTTTTTTTTTTTTTTTTTTTTTTTTGCTTTTTCCTACAAGAAAAGGTTAAAGGTTAGAGCTGAGTTCCCATTTTGTCTTTTTAAAGGTTAGAGCTGAGTTCCCACTTTGTCCTTAAGGTTTCTTTTTTAAGGGTTCTTCACCCATCACTGATTTTCCCCTTCCCAATAAAGGCATAGCAAATGTGAAAAAAACAGGAACAAATGAAACACCAAGTTCTAGGGATTTCTTTTTGGGCTGAAGAAGTAGAGGCCTAACTTTCTTTGGGGGGAAAGTGGAACTGCAGCGCCCCCAGGTGTCCATCATGAGGGAAGTCTCCAACTCTTGCCTTTTGGGCTTTCAGGTTTAGGGCCCACTGAGTAACTCAGTCCAGAATTTCAGCAGCAAATCATTTCTTCTAAGTGCTTCTGCCAGCCAATCTGAGTGTTCAGAGATCTCCAGCTTTAGCAATCACCCTTATTTGGAAGCTGAAATAAAGTCTTTCTCTTCAAGAGCTCAGATGTTTTGGGTGTCTTTGGAAGGGCCAGAGAAGATCCTTTGTGGGGGGAGGTTGGGGGGGCGGGGTACAGAGACCTCCACATCTGTCCAACCTTCGCGTTGACAGTTTTTGAAGTCTCAGCAGCAGAGAAGAAGCTCCTGTGCTTGGAGGAGAGGAAGGAAGATGGGGTCTGCTTAGCATTGATATATTTGGAACTTTGTTCTTTGGAATCTGTGTTTTGGCTGTTTCAAGGAGAGTTGCACATGACTTTGCCAGAATGGTAATATGTTTTAATGGGCAGTATGAGCACTGACTTGTGTCCTCTCTGGTGAAAGGAGAACCATTCCCTGATAGCTCTGCTGGGCAGAAGCTCTAACATCCTCCACACTATAGCAGGGATCTAAGTAACTGGTCCCAGATTCAAGTGTTTCTAGGTCCTTCTTGCTCCTTCTCATGCCAAGAACAACTTGACCTGGTGTGAAAAGAGGAAGTAGTGGGGGAGATTCAAGTGCCTCACTTCGTGGCATTTAACAGAGTGAGAGCTCCAGGTAGTTACAGGTTGAGGGAACAGCTGTCTCCTAGAGGAATTTTTATTCCCTGCCAGAGAACCAACCTCTCCCAAAAACCTGTTAAATGGATGAGACACCCGATTTCCCAGCTGCTTGAGCTGGGGGTTCCTGTAAGATTCAGGGAGTTTGCTCCCATCCATGAAGGCAGAGGCCAAATAGCCCCTCCACCCACTTTTGATACCAGAGTCCTTTCCCTGATCCCCTCAATCAAGCAAGATAGTAAAGAAGACCTACAGTCCATGTTGGAGTTCTTTCTACTACTTTTCCTGTCCTGGCTTCACTGGGTAAGGGAAATCTAGGGCTTATTGCCAAACTGTTAAAGTAAGGCTGAGAAAGCAGAAGCTTGAGAGCAAAAGGAAAAGATGTTTTACAGAGTCAAAAGAGGTCACCAGCTACTTACCGTCAGAGCTTTGAAGTCTTAGTGATGGTGCCCCTTCCACTTGAGAAAAAAATAATTCTTTGATCATTTAAGATATTAACAAGAAAAGGGCTGTTTGCTTAAAATCTACCTTGTTTATTTTGCACAAGGGCTTCACACCTGCAAGGCAATGAGCTCTAGTTTCGAGTTAAATAACCCCAGCCCCTGTAAACCATCCTATTTTAAGGGTGACAACTGGTAGTTCTATTTTTAAGAAAAAAATAATTATACAGGACTGTCTTTGTTTTGTTTTGTTTTGTTTTGAGCCACACCCATCAGTACTCAAGGATTACTCCCGGCAGGGTCAGGGGACCTTATGAGATGCTGAGGTTTGAACTGGTGTCAGCTGTGTGCAAAGCAAACACCAATTCACTGTGCAATCGCTCTGACCCAATCTACAGGACTTTATAATTGCCAAGTTTCTGTGCTCTCAACATCAATGTTCTTCAAGGATCAATGGTACTTTCTCTTTTATCATTTTATTACTTTTTATAATAGTATTTATCACAAAATTCTACAAGAAAAAGGATAAAAAAAGTTATGGAAGAAATGAGACTCCTTTTTATCATGGTGTGCCTCTGTCCCTCATTTCTTCTTCCAGTTCTAAGCTATCTTTCCAAAGACCCAGGAGTTTTCAGGGACCACTGTAAAGGAGGAAGAAGTTTTTGCTCCACAGAAAACCTTCTACCATTAGGATCTTTAAGTTCTCATTCTTTCTCACCCACACCTTCTTCAGACCTTGAGCAAAACCTGACTTGAACCATAGGGGCTGACTTGCTTCAAGTCAACTCTATGGCTTGTGATTGACTTTGTCCCCTTCATTCCCTTGGCCAGGTGTGGGAGGGATCAGGGATATATTAGGTGGATCCCTAAGCCTCAGCCTGCTATTGGGGGACCCTGGGAAATCTCTATATCCTCTGTACTTCCCTGGAATTTGTGCCTTTAGACAGTAAAACCCATCGAAGATGACTGTCTCATCAGAAAAGGCCAGAAGCAACAGGGGTGGGCAAATTCCTTCTTTACCTTGAACAACTCACCTCCACCTCCAATTATTATTTTGCCTTGCATGTGGCTAATCTTGCATGGGTCCATCCCTGACATCCCATATAATTCCCTGAGCCTGCCAAAAGCCATTTCTGAGTTCAGAGCCAGGAATAATGCCTGAGTGCCCCCAGAGTGGCCCCCAAACCAAAACAAACAAACAAACAAAAATATGATCTGGTGAAGGGAGTGATCAGGCCCAGACAAACCATGGACTTGGGCAGGCCCAGTCCTGAGGTTCAGAATGGCAACATCATAGCAGGATGATGAGGAGGGTATGATTTCTAATGTACTCTCTGCAGTGGAAGGAGCTAGAGATACCAGGCATGTTGACTTTGAGAAGAACATTTCTATCTCATGGTAGAACATTCCCCTCACAATGAACAGAGCAGAAAGATCTAAGCAGGTCTTGAGACAATCCCCAGTTTCCTAAGGATGTTTTCTCTAGAAAGCGAGGATTTTCCCAATGGAAGGTGGCAAGAAAGACCCTTTCTTTGAACTCAGACCTGAAAGCAGGATCAGGAATGATTCCATTTCTCAGGAGGCCTCCCATCAAGTGAATTTTCTTCTTTTATCTTAAAAGTGGTAATTTGGTTCTTTTTATAGACTAGTATTATTGCTAGTTATTCCCATAGCTTTGTAAAGTCTTTACATTCACACCTTTTCCCCTTGTATGTGTGAGGCTCTGGGGATTTAAGGAGTAGAGAAGCAAAGGGAAATTCAGTTTCTTCCCACTAGAACTTCTCTATTGAAGACAGTATGGCAGAGGGAAGGAAGAAATAGCAAGCTTGGTAAGATACCAGTCCTGAAACAGCCAGAACGCAGGAAGCAGAGGCTCCCAGGAAAGAGAAGACAAGTTAAGGAGGTAACAGATCTTTTCACACTCAAGCTATGGGCAGGAAATAGAAAGACACAGAGTATGACTGAGAATAGACTTTCAGGAAAGCTCAGCCCATCTTCAAATTCATTTTGAAAAAAAAAATACATGTCTTCTTCTATACTCAACATTCACAGAACATTTGGTGAGATGTAGAATTTTAGTTAAAAAACACGTGCAGAGCAAAGACTAAATTAAATTAGTTCAGGTCTCACACTTTGAATGTAGACCACAGGATAATGTGGAGACTGGGCCAAATGTTCTGGAACGTTCTAAGTCAGTCCATGGTAACAAGTAAAATCCAGTTTTATCTAGAACACGACAGAGAACCCAATTCAGATTTCATTTCCAAGTTTGACAAGCACAGATTTCTCTCATATAAAGGGCATAGAACAAAAGTATTATCTGATTTGGCCAAGAAAACAGCCCAAATGTGAGAGGCTACCCTCGGCAGTTCCACATTCAGTTTAAGGATTTAACATATTTAGGTATATGTTTGGTGTTCAGAGTTGATGGAGTAATAAAAGCAGTATCACTGCCTCTCCATCTATCTCAAAGAAATGATATATATTATCTACTATCTACTCTTAAAAGAGCTAAATGCAGCCCAAGTTTGTTTTTTGTATTTGTTTGTTTGTTTGTTTGTTTTTGTGATTTTTGGGTCACACCCGGCAGCACTCAGGGGTTACTCCTGGCTCCATGCTTAGAAATTGCTCCTGGCAGGCACGGGGGACCATATGGGGCACTGGGATTCGAATCGATGACCTTTTGCATGAAAGCGCCTTACCGCCATGCTATCTCCTGGGCCCCTACCAAGTTTTAACCCAAGTAGCAAATGCTTAGCTTCTTCTCGGCTTCCTGGATTATGAAACAAGTGAGAAGAGGGCCTTGCACTTTAGAGAGAGTCCATTAGGTGTGTCTCACTATATTAGCTCTAGATGCTGCCCTTGCCTGGATCAATACTCAATTCAAGGTGACAATTTGTTGGAAGAGAGATTTGTCCACATCTCAATTACTTACAAAACAAACATTTTCACCTTAAAATCTACTCTGTTACTACCAGTTCAGAAAGTGCACTTCCATCCACATCATCCTGAGTTTTGTCCTGATTACTCTATCTGCTACATTCTGAATCCTGTACTCTCTGTGTCTTCCCTTTCATTTTAAAGTTTCTACAACTAACTTTTCATTTTACCCCTTCCTAAGGCACTTGACAAACTGAAGGACTTTAGTTTGGTTCCAATCCTTGAACTAGATCTTCCCAGAGAATGATGCCAAATTGAACAATCCTTCCTGTTTGAATATTATGTGGATGTTGCCTATATACAACTTAGATACAAAATCCAGATGACTATAACTGGAAGACAGAAAAGTGGCTGGATCTAGATAGAATAAGTTATAAATATGAGCAGGGGCCTAACAGTGACAGTGATGTATGAGATGACTCTTCCAGTTGTACTCAGTTTGTCAGATAATCCATTCCTATTCCATAAAAGGGGATAGTCAAGGTTTTTCTTTTGCAATGAAAGGACTGAGCAATACTGGAGAAGCCGGTCACAAATCACCTTTTCATCAAAGTCCCCTATAAACAAGGGCTAACTTTTGAAAAATCACAGAATAAAAGTCTGGACAATTTCAGATGAAGAAATCATATGACTATGCTACTACTGGTATAAATCCCTGATACAAAAATATGTGTCCATTTCTAGATAAATGAATATGGATGCAAGACAAATAAATCATAGGACCCAACACAAGGAAAAGGATTTTTAGCCAAGTATAGGAGAAAGACACATTTAAACTGTCTCACACTTGGATTAGGAATTGGATTTCGCCCCAAGCCTTTCTTATTACAATGACATTAGCAGGCACTACAGCAAGGCAGACTGGAAAAGACAAGTTAATTCCTTCATTCCAATCCCTTGCCTTCTCAGACTCTATTCAACTGGGAAATAAGTGTCAAAATGATAAATATGTGCACTATTGACCAGCGATTATACGTTCAGCAACATACCTAAAGGAAATAATGAAACAAGTTTGCAAAGACATCTATACAGAGTGTGTAGACAGTGAAAAATTAGAAATTTACTAAGAGTTGTATGCATATTGAAAGCCATGAAACAAGTTTATAGATTTAGCTTTTAACAGGTGTTCATCACATTTCCAAGTCAAAAATTCAATTTATAGAACAATAAGACTTATACTCCCATTTTTACTTTAAAATGCATATAAATAAAACAAACAAAAATTAAATGTAGTTATTGCTTGTTAATGAGATAATGAGAATTTTGTTTGCTTTTGTTTTTTTTGGTCACACCTGGCAGTGTTCAGGGATTACTCCTGGCTCTATGCTCAGAAATCACTCCTGGCAGGCTCAGGGGACCATATGGGATGCTGGGATTCGAACCACTGTCCTTCTGCATGCAAGGCAAAAGTCCTACCTTCATGCAATCTCTCTAGCCCCATGAGATAATTTTTTGATCATATATGTTATCAGTGTGAATCTCATAGAAAAGAAATTATTTTATTTTGTGACCTAACAATTTTATTAGAAAGATGTAAAGATGTTTCAACATATACAAATCAAGGATAAATGAAGAAAAAAGATTGTATAATAACATAGAGATAAAAGATTTTACATGATTTTAGCTTAGTAGCTCACCATTTATAATCAAAAAATACTATATCAAAATGGGAAGAGTGAAAACATGTTTCAACATAATAAAAACTGCATATTACAAACCCAAAGTTAATACTTTATTTAAAAATATGAAACTTCCTTTGTAATCAGAAAGAACAAGGTGTTCATTCATATTTTTTCCTTTTATTTAAACACTGTGATTACAAAGTTGTTCATGATTGAGCTTCAGTCTTACAATAAACACCACCCTTCACATGTGAACATTTCCTATAACCAATGTCCCCCATTTCCTCCTCACCCTCTTCCTACCTGCTTTGGGGGCAGGCCTTTTACTCCACTATCTCTCTGTCTCTCTTTCTTCTTTTTTCTTTTATACACAGTGGTTTGCACTATTGTTAATGAAAGGATACTGTGCATATCACTTTATCTCTGTTCAACACCCAACTATTGTCCAGAGAGATCAGTTCCAACTATCACTGTCATATTTCTTCTAACCCTCATTTCTATTGTCTCTGGATATTATTACCATACTATCTATTGTATTTTTATATCACATAAATGAGTAAGATTGTTCTATGTCTATCCTCACTCCTCTCTCTGACTCATTTAACTCAGCATAATACTTTACATACAATGAATAAATCTGTTATGGACAAACTCTTCCATCTGCTATAATGGCGCCTTAATATGGGCTTTTCTGGCCACAAATTGTGTGGATTAATCTTGAAACTACAGAGTTGCATGAAAATCTTAACAGAGAGAAAGCACACACAAAGACACACACATACACACATACAAAAGGTGTCAAAGAGATAGTAAAAAGGTTAAGGCACTTGCCTTGTATGCAGCTGACACAGGACACCCTGAGCACAGTATTTTTTAAATAATGCCAACTTGGCCCAGGGAATCCCAGGTACTGCAGGGCCCAAGCAGTGCCACTTTCTCTATTCTTGTTGAGCTGGTTAGCTGGTGAGCAGGAGGGAGCCATAGGCTCTCTTTGCATTGCTTGGGAGACACCCCTCCCCACCACTCCTTACCCATCACCAACATTAACCAGAAATAATAAAGAAAAAAATAAGAAGAAAAAAAGAATAAGATAAAAGATGTTTTGTTCATTTCTTTGAATTTTTTTTACTACAACAAGTTCTTTTTCACTTAGCACAGCAGATAAATTCTGGAAATTGTGATTTTAATTTAAACCAAGTAAAATAATATAGGTTTTCAAGTACCATCATTCAAAACTGGTAGGAATTAAAAAAAAAAAAACCAATGTCATTATGAAGGCACATTGAATTAAACAACTTTATCTGAGAACCGTATGTCCCTGAATTGCCTTTAAATTAATCATACAGCAGCAGGAGATCTAGGTCTCTCTATATAAGACCCAGGATTCAATGCTGACACTAAATGAATTGTCATGATTATTAACTCATCCAGCAATCTTTTCTTTTGATTTTTTAATTTTGTTTGTTTTATTTGGAAACTATAAGCAGTTTTTTTTTCTTAACACACATAGGTTCCTCTTGCCTCACCAAGTGGCAATAACATTAGTACTATCTTTGGCCATCTACCAGGGGATTACTCTGAAATGCTGTCAGGGGTAAGACATTTTGAAGCACTAATACATGGAGATGACCTAGGTAATTTCAGAGAGGAATCACAAGCCTACATGTAGAGAAACAGCAATTATTAAACCCAATGGCTTCCAATCTTTTTTTTTTTTTTTACTTAAAGCTTCAAAAAATAGGAGAAATATAGGAGAAATATATTTGAGGCCCACAAAGGTAAAATTTAAAAATATACTAAGTACATGTATATGTAAACATCATACTATTTATACTATTATATGATTATACTATTTAAACATCATACTATTTATAATAGTACCACCACACAATACAGGTGTTAAGGTACAATAACCTTTTGAAGCTCAGACAAGAGATTTCTATAGACCAGCACCAAATTCTCCGCAGACTGGCATTAAAAACAACTGATATAATTTACCTCTTTCCAAGATTTGGCTGTCGACAGTATCCCTGCCTGGGGGCCATCTGGCCTCAGCCTGAACTCCTTACCTGTCCACTATCCAATCCCCTCCTGGAACCATATGTCATAACTTTAGACAAGCTTAGAAAGAAGAAACAAATAGGAAATAGGGTATTTGTTGCTTGCGACACTTCTAATTTCAAAGCTGTGATGAAGTAAACATATATTATTGCTTTGTCCCCTAGTTTCTGATAGGAATTCCACAAGCCATCAAACTCTCTGATGTGAACTTTTGGTGGATTTATAGCCAGGAAGTTGGTGACCCCTTGGGCTAGACCAACATTACTGTGGGGCCAAGCCTTTAACTATAGGGACATGACAGTAAGGACATGACAGTAACTCTAAGCAAATAAAGTAAGAAAAAATGCAAAACACCCAACTGATGTCAGTGAATTTGGAACAAGGTGGAAAAGATACAGGCAATTCAAGTCAGAAATGCATGCTGGGAATAGGGGTGGAGGGAGGCAACACCGGTGATGGGATTGCCCCTCATTTATTGTCACTTTGTACCTTAAATATCACTGTGAAAGATTTGTGATTTACTTTGGCCACAATAAAAAGTTAAAAAAAAATAAAACAAATGAAATGAGTGACAATTATTCAAGGGCTAAAGAGAAAAAAAATCTTCTTAAAAATAATAATATAAAGCCTTTGTCCATGCAAATAGCACCATATTCCACCACTTTTAAGATCAAAAAGTCTAGGAGTTACTTACCTCCTAATCTTATCACCTGGGTACGCTGAAAAAGAACAGGCAAGCATGCCTGGATGTGAGCTGCCAGAGTATTAGCAGTTTAATTTGCAAAGTCAAGAGGCTGATGGATTATCTGTCTTAAATTCAGCTGAAAATAATATAGCACTATTCTTTTGTTTTGTTTTGTTTGGGGGTCACACCCGGCAGTGCTCAGGGGTTACTCCTGGCTCCATGATCAGAAATCGCTCCTGGCAGGCACGGGGGACCATATGGGGCACCGGGATTCGAACCGATGACCTTTTGCATGAAAGGCAAATGCCTTATCTCCATGCTATCTCCCGGGCCCCTGAAAATAATATAGCACTATTCTAATAAGAAAAACTGTCACCAATTCAGGACAAGTTCATGTCCCAGGCAGCCTGAAGAAACACACACATATACACACATACACAAACATATACACACATACATACATACATACATACATACAACCTTCATCCATTTCACATATCTATCAGGTAGTGATAGTATTCTTATAATACATATGTGTACTTTCAAGAGGCCAATGAGCTTTATATTGATTGCATATGCTGAAAGAACAAAACTTCTACTTGGGTTTTTGTGAACATAAGGAATCTGCCTCTCAGAAGTGCTTTAACTCCTGTTAAAAGTTAAGTGCATAAGAGTTATTCAAATTCTCTTGCACTGTCAGAAGCAGGTAGTCTCAAAACCATCCTTCCTTTTTGTTCCATCCCATAAATATAGTACTTCCTGCAGGCCTGCATATATGCCTGACTTCCCTGCAAGACCAGACATAATATGTTGAGTCAAGTGTGAAATGCAAATACAAGGACCTTTGTTATTGAGACTTTCTAGATGGCGACATCACAGGGCATTAAAACAAGAAAAAGAGCTCTTTTAAGCTGTGGGCTCTGTGGTGGCCCATGAAACCGGGACTATTCAGTCCCTCTTTATTCTGGAATAATCTAAGAGCCTCTTAAATAAGGGATCAGGCATTTTCATGGTACCAAACACATCCTGTTATCTCTCCCACTTTTATTCATTTTCCCCCAACCACCCCCAACCCCATACCATGATTCTAAAACAGGTGAAACGTAGCTAACTTTTGTTCCTCTGTTTTGTTTGGGGGCCAAACCGAAGAGAGCTCAGAGCTTACTCCAAGCACCAAAATGTGGAATCACTCTTGGTAGAGTTCAGGGGACCATATGGGGTTCCAGGGATAGAATCCATATCAGCCATGTATTTTCCAGTCCTCAAGGGTTAATTTTAAATGCTTCCCAACTGATACTACAGTCAAAGCTAGATGGAGTTTCTCTGTTCCTTGAAAATGTAGATAGTGGTTACTCAGCAGTTTTGCTCCAAGGCAAAAGGAAAATCCTCATTAGACAAGCATATGGTATCAGGACCGAACCAGATTCCAGATGTCACCTGCTGAGCAAAACACCCTTTTAACCAACCACCGCATTTTCACGCCTGTTTTACATGATTGACTGCTTCTAACAAACTTAACTTCTGGGGTGACTGGTAGCTAATTTTGATAAGAGGAATATTTGTGGTCATGCTTCCATTCTTGCATGGGAAAGTTCCTCCTGGGAACTTTCTAATCCTTTCAAAATGCACTGTCGGTCTATCTCCATTGTGTCCTTTTTCCCTCTCTAAATGTCTCTTCTTCCCTATGGTTATCCCTGCTCCTTAAAAAGTCAGTCAATAACCCAGTTACATTCAGGGTAGACATACCCGAGTCCTGGAACCAGCAAATCTTGTTCAAGTCGTTTCATTGATGTCTCTCAAGAAGCAGGATGGACAAAGTCCAGGGTGGGCAATGTTGACTGCTGTCAACTTACTCAACCTCAGCCCAGATACAGAAGTGACCAGAAGAGAGCTCTTGTCCCCCTGGTTGAATGAACAAGTCAAGGTCACTGACTGGGAATGTAAATAATCAGAAGGGAGAACTCCCTGCATAAAAGCTAAGGTAGCAAGTAGTGCTGGTCTAGGAAATAGGCAATTGCCCTCTGGCTCTTTCTAGACCAAGAAAAATCACCCTTGCCTTGCCACTGCTTGTCTGAGGCACCACAGTGCCCCCTTTTGGACAAATTGGTTTGGTCTTTCAAAAAAACTGAACTGATTGATTTGTATTACAGGGCTGAAGTGGACTTGTCTTGAAACCAATTGAGAAACTTTGAGGCAAAGAGAAACTGTCCAAGTAAGAAATATAATTTAGGTATGTTTGGTTCACCCCAAGTAAAAAAAAAAGTACTCCCACAGCTGAGGAAATGGAATATCAATCTAATAGTTTGTTTCACTTTCCCCTCCAAACTGGCAATTAGATCAAGTGGCTCTCTCCCTTAAGAGGAATCTTGCATTTGCCATAAGGGATGTAGGAGCTTTCAAAAGAAGGCTTTCTCATGGACTCAGGAAAGCATTTCGTGACTTGTTCCTCCATCCATCATAGAATACACACTGTTAACACGGAACCCAGAGCCAATGACAAAAGAAGTAATACCCAATCTACAAGTTAGACACAGAGGGGGCCACTTATACTAGAAGCAGGCGTTACGGTCGGGGGGAGGGGGTAAGGAAGGGGTTATTGGATGCAAGCTGGGAACGGGGATGGAGGGAGGAAACTTTGGTGATGGGAATTCCCCTGACTCAATGTTAATATGTACCTAAAATATTACTGTGAAAGATATGTAATCTACTTTGGTCAAAATGAAAGCTATTATTATAAAATAAAAAATTTAAAAAATGTGCTGGGAAAAGTTTGTCATTTTCTATGTCCCACCAAAAGACAATATCCCTCAATATATCTTGCCACCAGAAAATATAAAAAGAAAAAAAAAGACTCTACTTCAAGAAACACAGGAATACCTGACTTTAATTTACCAGAAGACTCACGTCTATACTGCTCTACTGCTAGACATTATTTTTAGCTCTATGACATCTTAACACAATAGGAAGCCAGAGAAGAGAACTTTTTTAAATTAATATCTTTATTTAAACACCTTGATTACAAACATACTTGTGGTTGGGTTTCAGTCATGTAAAGAACACACCCTTCACCAGTGCAACATTCCCATCACCAATGTCCCAAATCTCCCTTCTCCCCACCACACCCCTGCCTGTACTCTAGACAGGCTTTCTACTTCCCTCATTCATCCACATTGCTATAATAGTTCTCAATGTAGTTATTTCTCTAACCGGACTCATTACTCTTTGTGGTAGAACTTCCAGTCCTCCTCAGAGAAGAGAACTTTTATGGGACAGTCAAATATAACCAGAATTTCTTCCAAAGTTAAACACTTCAACTTGACCACCATGTAGTCAGTTCTGGTAACCTTTTTCTAAAGAAGTTTTACCAGTAAGTGAACTATTGAGCCTTGTGTTCACTGTATTCACAGATTGTATTCACTGGTGCAATTTACTGATCATTCACTTATGCAGTCCTTTGTATCTGAATATCAAATTCATGCTAGTTTCTCTTTGCTTTCCTTCACAAGGAACAAGGAAAAGGAATTGAAAGATATTCTGAGAAGAGGCAGGCAGTCTTAGGAACATATGGGAGGGTGGAAAATGGGCTCAAAAAGTTTCATTTGATTCAACTTCATTTTAAAGTAGCAGTAGCAATGGGTAATATTTCCCAGTAGGCAGATTGCAATATGAGTGACTACGAAAATATTTTTTAACATTATGAGATGAATTACTGTCCATCTGATCACTCGTATAATATCCAGAACCTTATTAATTCATATCCTCAAATGCCTGCTTATTGACTGATAAGCAGGGAAACCTTAAAAAGAGGGCAGCCCAAAATGCAAAGGTATGGGTTTTATTAACATCGGACCTGGTATCTGCTTAAAATTATTCTCCTCCATCCTCTCTGTGCTCTTTTAAATCTTTTGTCCTTCCCAAGGACAAGTCAATCATACGAATAAGTATGATTGTAAAAAGTCAGTACAACAATAAATTAATGTGTTTCTGGTCCTCAAAGAGATCGCAGGAGAGTGAGCAAACCAATAATAAAATAAGGAGCAGCCTCTGTTATAATGAAGTGCTGTTAGAGAAGTTTGAACAATGCATAATGGAGACAAAATATGTGGAAGAGGACCAGTTCAATTGTCTTTCTTCTGAGAAGCTTTCCCAGCTTCCTCAGACTAGGGAGAAAGTATTCAAGGAAGAAATGTCTAGCAAATACACAGCTTTAGGGCTTAAAAAGATACCATGATAATGCAACCATGAGCTCACCATAGAATGTTAACATCTAGTGAAAAAAGATACAAGCAAGGTCTATAACTACAATATTTAAAAATGGTAACTACTATGCCTAGAGTGGTAGTAAGTCAGTAGGGTCTTGAACAGTCAACCCAGCCTCGATCCTCAGTCCACTGAGCACACCAGGAATAATCCCTGAACACAGATCCAGAAGCAACCCCTGAGTATCACTAGTGTGCCTCTCCTCAAAATAGAAATAAATAAAATAAAATGATAACTGCCAGAAAGGTATCAAAGGAAATGGGGTTTGACTAAGAAAAATTATCTGTTTCTGTTGGAGTGATGAAAGAAGACTTCTTTATGAAATGACTTAGAAGCTGTGAATTGCAAATAATTAGTGATAGTAGGGGAGGGTAAGAATTGGTTTGGATAAAGGGATAAAGTGAATAAAGATTATAGAGCATTTGAGGAACAAAAGGTTAGGAATCTGAAAACTTTCAATAGAGTGAATACTATTGCATCACTATGAATGGTTTTATGGCCAAACTACTGAAGAGAAAGACCAAACTAAGGCATTATACTGGAAAGCTTACTAGTTGAGATTTATGAAAGAGAAAGATCCTGAGATAATACCAGCATTTCTAGCTTAGAATATATATGTGGATGGTGTTGTCACTTACTGTGAGGGTTATTTTGCGAGAGTCTTCAGGGAAAAAAAATCAAGACTTTCAATGAACTCGGGCCATTTCATATAATGCTCAGGTCTGAGCATTATAGAGCCAGAGCAAAAGTGCAGCAGGTAGAGTGTTTGCCTTGCATGCAGTCAGCCCTGGTTTGACCCCTGGAATCCTTAATGGTGCCCACAAGTACTGCCAGCAGTAATTATTCCTGAGCACACATCCAGAAGTAACCCCTGAACATTGCCAGCTGTGGTCTAAAAACTAACAAACAAAAGTCTAAGAACTGCATAATAGAGATATCAATTATGTGGTAGAAAATAAGAATCTGGAGTTTGAAAAATAAAATAAAATCTGAGATGGAAATATACACTTGGGAGTTGTGGTATGGTATGCAAATAGTATATAATGCAAATGTCAAAAAAGTGATCCAAAGTGAATGCAGTGGCTGATAAAAATGGAGATCATGGGGTCAATTTTATGAATGATAAAATAGGACTTTTGGCAGTGGTCCCTTAAATTTGTTTTTCTATTCCCATAGAAACATACAGTTTCTATGGGAAACCAGTATATATAGTTATATATAACTATATATATATTATATATACTATATTCTATAATAATATTCTATAATAGAAATGGGGGGGAAACATACAGTTCTTTTCAATCCATTCATTCTAAACCATGCTGTGACAGGAATCATGACTTTGTTGGCTCCACAGGTCAAGGATAAACTTAGAATTGGTTCATCCAATGACCATTTTTATTATTGATATTTTTATTATTTTTATTATTGATATTCTTTGACCTCTCTAAAATAATTGCTGTCTCCTAATACCTACACTAATATTTATTCCTGCTTCTCAGTATCCTGTGGACCTTCTTTCACTTCTCTCTGCTTGTCTATAATTACTAGAACTCCCTAGAAGTCTTCCCACATCTCTGTTTCTTTTCTCAACAAGCTACTGGGTTGAACTTGTCTAGTTCTATAATTATAAGCATCTCTCCATAAAGACTCAGATTCTCATGCTCAAAACTTCTGGGAGAGCACCAATTTCTCACAAAATTACTAATCAGAATGCTGAACAATTTATTATCTCTCCATCAAACTTACCATCCCTCTCTTAAAAGTCAAGAGATAGCTCTGTTTGCTGCCTATCCTGCTACCTATGCTTGGTCACTGAATCCTTCTTAATGACTTTAGAATCTGGTAATGAATTTGCATCTTCTATGCTCTAAGACTGCTATCTACCACTTGAATAAATTGTTATGTTTTAACTGATCTTAATGCTCCTATCTCTTTACTATTTCTTAAATTCAAATCCACCCAACATTGTTACAATAATAAAGACTTTGAGATAACCTAACTGTAAGCAAATTTCAGAATAGTCAGTTTAGAGTAATGAAATCGTGCATTAAGATAGAATATTTCCATATTTCCATGAACACAGAAAAATGTTTCAGAAAAGAGGCAAATGAGTTTTCTAAAGAAAAGTATTGAATTGGGAGGCAATTTTTTTTACTTATTTACGACATTCTCTGATGGTATTTTGTTTTATCATAATGTCACATTTTTTATTATGGGAAAAGAATGCCAATGAAAGATAAATGAGAATAGGAAAGCAAATTTAAGGGACCACTGCCAACAGTCCTATTTTATCTATCGTAAAATTGGCTCTTTGATTTCCATTTTCTCAGCCTCTGCATTCACTTTAGATCACTTTTTGACATTTGCATACCATAGAGTCATAACTCTTAAGTGTCTATTTCTATCTCAGACCTTTTTTCACCAAATGCCTGATTCTTATTTTCTACCACCTAAGGGATACAAAAGTTAAAATTTTCAAGCTGGAGAGTAGTATAATGGATAGAACACTTGCCTTACAAGTGCCCAATCTGGGTTTGATCCCAAACCTCACACATGGTCCTTTAAACACAACCAGGAATGATCCTTGAGCATAAAGCCAGGAGTAAATGCTGAGTGTAACCAGGTATGTCTTCTGGTAAAATAGTTTACTTGGGTATACTCTTATATTAAGTTGTCCACATGCCAAAAGAGGTGATTTATTTCTCTTTCTATATGGAAATCATCTGTCTGCCTCTGTTTCTGTCTTTATCCTCTCCTCATATTTCCTAAATAAAACAATTCACTAAAAATAAATTTCTTTGACAGTGGATAGTTGTTGGCCTTTGGATTGGCCCTCATATTGCCTTCTAATTAGATGTCTTTCTATTGGTTCCTTTGGTTTGCTTATTTAAAAAGATGTTTCCCCAACTGCCTTCTCATCTGGTTTTTTCCCCTTCCTCTAGGGGATGGGCTTTGTATATCCCATAAAAGGTTACTCATAAAAGGCTGATGTGGTGGAGCTACTGGCTTATGGGTGAACATGTTGTGGTGTTAGTTTCTGGCTTGCTATATCTTCCCAACTGTGTGTTGATTATTTCCTGCATTGAAATTGCTGCTGGACCTGCATTTCTTGTCCTACCTAGACAGGGGACATGGGAATCCCTCTCCCTCTCTGGGGATTGTAGAATGCACAATCCACCATTTCACAGATAGAGAAACCTTTCTATCTCTTTAGTTGGCTAATATCATGTTCTATGTACAAAATGAAGTTTATCTATAACCAGACTGAATACAATTACATTAACATTTATGTTAGCATTTATATTTGCCAATACAGTGCATTTATCCATATATTAGAAAGATGCATAATACCTATATAATATGATAAATTTAAAATTTGAGGTTTGTAGAGTAAGTCAGGGCCTAAGGCATTTGTTTTGCATGTAGCCAACCAAATACTTTTCACCAGTACTACGTGTAACTTCTAAGTACAAAACCATGAGAAAACCCTGAGCACCACCAAGTATAACCCTACCAAAATTTTTATTTCTTAAAAACAGTTAAGGAAATAAAATATAAGCAATTTTCAATGTTGACTCACCTTACCTTGTATTACTCTACTATTAAGTTATTGTGCTAACAAAAATACTAGCAGTAGATAATCAATGTTAACAGTCAACAGATGTTAAAAAAAACAGAGAAGTGCACACAGAAATATAATCTAAAGAGCAGGGCTGAGTACAAAAGTATTCTTACATATCTAATCATATCTTAATATTTACCAAAAAAATAGAACAGAGAAATGTCAACAAAAGAACACCTTTGGCTTAAAGCTGACAAAAAGCATGACTTCTTGACTCATGAAGTAATACAGTGGGCCAAACAGTCAAGTTATTCTCTGTTTACCTTTCCCCAGGTAAGGATTCTATGGAAAGGAGCACTAGGAATACAGAATCTATTCTATGCTAGAAATATAGAATAGCACCAGGAATATAAAATATATTCTATGTTAGAAATATAGAAACAATTCTGTCACTACTGTTTCTAGAATAGCAAAGTATCACTTATCTGATTTCCAATATATTTATCAATTATTCCATTGGCCTCCACTAAGAACTAGAGTTCCTCCTTTAAGACAGCAATTTTAGATTACTATCCTGCATGGGAGGAAAGAAACCCAAGAATGTCTGGAGGAAAGAGAAGAACATCTGTTGTCTGATTTTAGGGACCATGTGCATTACAGATAAAAACTGAGGAAGGTGAAAACTGCTCATTTTTCCCTTTTCACCCTATCAGAGTTCACTTTCCTTTGCTATCCCCACCACCCATTAGTTTCAGACTATTTTATTATAGTGATAGCTTCTGCAGAAACCTTGCCATTCAGACAGAGATTGGAGAGATAGTATAATTGGCAGGAACTTTCTTGCATGTAGCTGACCCAAATTCAATACTAGCGACCCCATATTGTCCCTGAGCACACCAGGAGTGATCCCCATTGTAAAGCTAGTAGTATACCCTGAAAACTGCTGGATGTGACTCCAAATAAAAATTGAAATAAATGAAACAACTATAGATACTATTTTATTATCCCTCAAACATTTGAATTTGGCTTTGGTTGATTTGGTTTTTGGGTCATACCCAGCAGTGCTTAGCACTTAGTGTTCAGGGATCACTTCTGATAATGCTCAGAGGACCATATGCAGAATTGAACTGGAGTTAGCCAGTTAATATAAGATAAGGGTCTTAAACCTAGACTATCTCCTCAATAGTCAAACACTGAAATTTGAGGTCTATCATGGAAGCTACAGTACTGCCCAAACTTCCATGTTGCCACCTTCATAACATATCTCCCACCTGAGACTTGTCCTTTTCTCACCAGAGACCATGCCATGAACACAGTTTGGCT
>PVKC010001103.1:0-54230 GCA_004027635.1 Crocidura indochinensis
AAAAAAAAAAAAAAAAAAAAAAAAAAAAAAACAAATATAGCTACTCACCTTAACCACACATAAAACTCCCTCATTGGTATTGGGATCTGTTACAATTTTAAAGTTTCCATTTTCATTGCCCTTTAAAATGGTGTAATTAGCTCTCCAATTAGCAGTATGAATTAAATCCTTATCTTCTACGGAAACTCGTAAGATTTCTACATTATATCTATTTTCTTCCACTGATGCCACATACTAAAATGATAAGTAGAAAGTTTGATTAGCAAATCACAAACACAAAATGTCATAGAAGTATTTTCAATTCTTCAAATTATGAGAGTATTATGTTTACATGATCTTAAACCAACCCTAAGTTGAAACGGCTGTCATATGACTTGGAAAACTTCATCTAAAACCACAGACCACAGATGGAGATGAAAATATTTAGCACCTAACACTGAATGCATATCTTTCTCTTATTAATGTCATATACTTACAGAAGTTTTGGTAAATGTTGGCAAGTTATCATTCACATCTTCAATATGAATGACACAACTAGAAGTAGTCTGCCTACCGAAAGGCTGGCCATTCATGTCTTGTACTTTTATCTTTAAATGGTATTTATCGATTACCTGATAGGGAAAAAAAAGTATGATTATTAAGAGAAAGCAGTAAGTCAGGCATTTCTGCCACTAAGTCATACTTTGCCTGCTTACTTTGACCCCAATGAGATTTTTAATTGAACAATTCTGTCAAAGTGACCCACCTATGATAACTATAAAAGAATAGTTGTTTGATAATCTGTTTTCCTAAGCACATAAATCTCATATCTATTTGATAAAATATGTAGAATCAATAGCATTTCATGCAGTAATGCAGCAAATTATTTTGTACTGTTCACCATAAAAATAAATTAATTTATTTAAAAAGTAAACATCAATTTCACTTAAGGAAGTCTTTGCAAATTCAGAAACATGATTATGGTAAAGTTTGTTAGAATGCAAGCTACAATCTTTGTAAAAAAAAAAAAAAAAAAGTAAAAATAAAAAGAGGCATGAGGGAGCCGGGAGGTGGCGCAGGAGGTAAGGTGCCTGCTGCCTTGCCTGCGCTAGCCTAGGACGGACCACGGTTCAATCCCCCGGTTCCCATATGGTCCCCTGTGCCTGCCAGGAGCAACTTCTGAGCGCATAGCCAGTAATAACCCCTGAGCGTCACTGGGTGTGGCCCAAAAACAAAAACAAAAAACAAAAAATATATAGGAGGCAAGCATAAAATACTGCTGTAAAATAGTATATTTTGTACATATATATTGTTATTTTCTAATAAAATTATTTTCACATGAAAGACACCTAAGGCTATTCAGACTATTTACTTGGAAGACATTTTATCCAGAAAAGAGCAAAAATTTTGTCACTTCAAAAAGGGAAATTTTGCTGGTTTCCAAAAATAAATTAGAGTTTCAAACAAAATTTAAACATTTGGAGAATTTCTGGGGCCAGAGAGGAGGTGCAAGCGGTACGGCATCTGCCTTGCCCATGCTAGTCTAGGACAGACTACAGTTTGGTCCCCTGGCTTCCCATATGGTCCCCAAAGCCAGGAGCTACTTCTAAGCACATAGCCAGAAGTAACTCCTGAGTGTCACCAAATGTAGCCCCAAAACAAAAACAAACAAAAAAAATTGGGGAGAACTTTTTATCAACCTTTATTATATTGATGGAGGTGAAAAGGTGATTTTTATTATTTCTTGATGAAATGGGATAATTTATTCCAAAGTTCTATATAACTTATTGAACTAGTACTTTCCAATGATTAATGCATGCACATACAAAATTAAACATGGGTAAACTATCTATATAGTACATAGATTATATGGGTATACAATACTCACAGTACTGTACTTTAATGTAGAAAATAAATCTTTGATTAAGCTTCAAAATGCAAATTGAAGAAAACAATCAGAAAATGATCACTGGTCAAGGTTTAGTATCAAAACTTTAGTATCAAAGAATATCCATAAAAAGGGCTGGAGAGATAGCATGGAGGTAAGGCGTTTGCCTTTCATGCAGAAGGTTGGTGGTTTGAATCCCGGCATCCCATATGGTCCCCTGAGCTTGCCAGGAGAGGTTTTTGAGCATAGATCCAGGAGTAACCCCTGAGTGCTGCCGGGTGTGACCCAAAAAACAATATATATATATTGTATATGTATATGTAAATAAAATATTTCTATCAAAATGCTCTTTTATTTATTTATTTATTTATTTATTTATTTATTTATTTATTTTTTGGATCATCTAGCAGGGCTCAGGACTTACTCCTGGTTCTGCTCTCAGGTTTCACTCCTGTTGGGCTTAGTTGACCAAAGTGGGAGGTGGTATCAAACAGTGTCAGCCACATGCACAGCAAGCACCCTACCTGCTCCTTATTACTCTAGTCCCAGTTCTCCTCTCTTTTAAATCTTCATTAATGAAGAAATTTTTGTTTTTGTTTTGGGCTATACTCAGTAGCACTCAGCGGTTACTCCTGGCTTTGCATTCATAATTCACTCCTGGAAGGTGCAGGGGACTATATGGCATGCTGGGGATCAAATCCAGGCGGGTCCTAGGTTGGCCGCGTGCAAGACAAATACCCTACCTGCTGTGCTATTGCTCCGGCTTTGTTCCATTGAGTGAATTTTTAATACACATCACTAAATCTATATGTCATAACAAACTGAATTCAGAATATATAAGAATCCACTTCTGGGGCTGGAGAGATAGTACAGCAGGTTAAGTGTTTGCCTTGCATGCAGCAAACCCAGGTTCAATCCCTGATATAGTCCCATGAACAATGCCAGGAGTGATCCCTGAACACAGAGCAAGGAGACCCCTGAGCATCACCAAGTGTGATCCAAAAGTAAAAAATGAAAAAGAACTGCTTGCTTTGAAATAAATCAAGTACTAAATAATATTGGAAAGTACATAATGCTTTTCTCACTAAACTATTTACATATAAATTAGAAAAAAATATGTAATGATTATGCTATTTGTTAATATATAGTATATTTGTTATTTTCAATGGAAGTCTAAAATTTTTTTTTTTTTTTTGGTTTTTTGGGTCACGCCCGGCAGTGCTCAGGGGTTACTCCTGGCTCCATGCTCAGAAATTGCTCCCGGCAGGCACGGGGGACCATATGGGGCACCGGATTCGAACCAATGACCTTTAGCATGAAAGGCAAACGCCTTATCTCCATGTTATCTCCTGGGCCCCGGAAGTCTAAAATTTTATTACTTTCACATATTAATAAACTAATGAATATTAATAAAAATAATTCATATAAATAATTTAGATTACTCAAATCAATTTGCACATAAAAAGTTCCTGATGATCACTGCTCATGAGGAGTAAAAAAAGAAAAGAATCTGCTAGAATGTTTTAGGCCTCAAAGTAATATGTTAAACCTATATTACTACATTGAAACCTTAAAGATTATATATTATATAACCCAGATAAACTGCTATGATAATTCAGATTGAAGAAATGCTTGGTATTTAATATTAAATAATCAAAATGAAAGCATTACCATGTTAAGATAGATGAAGTCAAAATGAACAAACATACATGTAACACAATTCTGGAGATAATATCCACATACTTTGGATAGTAATGATCTCAAAAGAAATTAATTGATTTTCTAAACTTAAATTCCAGAAGACAACAGAAAAGTTATTTATAAAAAACTAAATCATATCAATTACAAAACAAGGAAAGGAGAGCATTTTAGAAAGAAAAATAAGTTCAATTTTAGATGTGTTCATCTTAGATATCCATGAAGTATTCCAAATAAATATTTATAATAAGCAATTGAAACGTTAAACTCAATATTAGGGAGATATAAACTATCTTTAAACTATATAAGGTAAAGAAAGTGCATGTAATTATTTAGAAAGACACACAAAAAAGAAAGTTATATGTAGATAATAAATTTTTGTACATTTTTGAAATATTCCCTTCACATATTTAACTTTCTTGGTTTCCTTTTTTGTTTTGGTTTTGGTTTTCTGGGGGTGACACCTAGCAGAGTTCATGTCTTAATCTTACAAAGCTTGGGGGACCATATGGAGTGTGAGGGATCAAATTGGGGTCAGTCACATGGAAGCCAAGTGCCCTTCCCACTATAATATCTCTCCAGTCCCTACATCTTTAATCTTTGATGCAATATATATACACATATATATACATGTATATATATACAAGCACACACACGGTTATACAGAAACCACTCTGTATTTTATAAGGCATGCTAACAAGAGAGAAATTAACAATAAAAATAGTACCCTGAAAGATTAATGACTTCTACTAGTATTTTAAATAATTTTTCTAAAATTATACTAAAAAATATAATTTTTCATTTTCAAAGACATCTATAGGTGATATACAGAGATATCAACATTATATAATAACCAGGGTTAATCAACTTTATTAGTGACAATTTCTACTACCTCTCTGTCTAACTGAGATGATGTAGTGGTGATCACTCCTGTAGCTGGGTGCATGAAGAACAAAGTTGGAGCTTTCGGGATCTGTTCGATAATAGTGTACTTGAGTTGTGTGTGCAATGTATCAGGTTCATCTCTGTCAGTTGCACAGACTTGTCCCACAGTAGTACCTAAATATCAAAACAACTTCTTTAGCTTTCAGAACTTTGATATTTTCAAAATTTCTTTTATTTCATTCCTCTCAATCTATCTCAGAAAAAATGATTTAATTACCAATTTTATAGCTAGTATTAGTTTGTAGGCTCTCATATAAATTATACTTTCCTTTTAAATAATCCCAGAATTCTAACAATTTTAGAATCTGTTGACCATATTTATATTTACTGTCTAATTTTATAAATTTGCATAGCATTCCCTCATGGCTATCATATTTTAAGACTGAAGATACTAAAATATTCTTTGTCCGTTTCTATTCTACACTTAAATAGCCCATATGGGGTGGTTTTTCTCTGAAAATGCTTAATATAATTAGTTAACTACAAGATTCAAAAATTTTTCTAAATCTAATGCTTATTTTTCATATGATTAAGAAAAATATTTCTGTAATTTCTGGCAATATCTTTATGAAAATATCAGAAATATTGCAGTACTTTAATCATGACAAACTTCAATAAATCTCTTCAAAACTAAGATTTCAGTTGTGCAATACTTATTCTTTTAAAAATATGTTTTCTTTAAAGTATTTATTTAATCTAATACAGAAAGTCACAAAGTACAATTTAGGCACTGTGTATTGCCATTCTTTGTAAAGTATGTTTCGCTGAATTGTTATAATAATATTGGTATAATACATGTTTATATCCCATTTTATAGATAAAGAAGCTATGGCATGTCAAAAAAAGAAAAAGAAAAGAAAATTTCCCAGGAAAAGTGCACCAAGTAAAAGGAAAAATAAAATTCTATCAGTGACCTAATTAATAAACCCCTGGTTTTGCTCATAAAAAATAGTACCTCCCAATGGCAATGAAAAAACTCAATTCATTAGTTAAAACATTAAGAATCCAGGGAAGTTTGAATTGTGAATTGGAGGACAAAAAAAAAAAAAAAAAAAGAATCTCTGGAGCCAGAGACTTAGCATAGTGAGTAGAGCTTTTGCAATGCACACAGCTGACCCAGGTTCAATCCTGGCACCTCATATGGTCCCCAGAAGCTGCCAAGAGCAATTTCTGAGGGCAGAGTCACCTGAGTCACATCCTGAGCACCAATGGATGTGGCTCCAAAATAAAAAACACTACCAACAACAACCAAAGAACAGTATGATTCTCTATATAATTAAGATAGGAACTCACCAACTCTGCAATTTTCCTGAACAGTAAAATTAAACATTTCTTTTGTAAATATTGGGGAGTTATCATTTTCATCTTCAACTTTGATTACTAGGGTGAGAGGAAGCTCTGGAGTATATCCATCTGGAGTTGTTGCAAAGGCGGTTAGCTAGAAGGAGGGGAAAGAGGATAAAATAATAAAAATCAAATTATTCCATAAAAGAATGATTCAAACTAGTTTTGATTCTAACTTAGAGATTGTTCAATATTGTACTGTGAATCTCATCACTTGATAATTATTGTAAATACAGACAAAGCCTTAAGGTAAAAAAATGGTGGTTAATTTTATGATGTAATATATTTTATTTACATTTATTTAACTTAATTAAAAGAATTTGTTTCTGGGGCCTGAGCGATTGCACAGTGGTAGAGCGTTTGTCTTGCACATGACTAACTTAGGACAGGGACAAACCAGGGTTCAATCCCCTGGTATCCCATATGGTCCCCAAAGCCAGAGCAATTTCTGACTGCATAGCCAGTAGTAACCCCTGAGTGTCACTGGGTGTGGCCCCAAAACAAAAAGTTCACTGGTGTAATGGTTTTTATTATTTTCTTAAAATAGTACTAGTATTATTCTCAGGATTATTTCAGAATTGATTCAAAAACTCGAGATATGCATCTAAAGTTTAAAAATACTTTCTAAGTATTCTGGAATCTAACCTAATATTTAAGTTCTTAATTCCAAGAAGCTACGATATTATTTTGTACTAATTAAGATTGTAGACATATTCATGATTATATTTATATAATTATTTTCATACAATCTTTTTTAAAAGTTAAGAATAGGTGTACATGGGAGCCAGGTGGGGGCGCTGGAGGTAAGGTGCCTGCTGCCTTGCCTGCACTAGCCTAGGACAGACCATGGTTCGATCCCCCCGTTCCCATATGGTCCCCCGTGCCTGCCAGGAGTGACTTCTGAGCGCATAGCCAGGAGTAACCCCTGAGCATCACTGGGTGTAGCCCCCCAAAAGGCAAAACAAACAAACAAAAAAAGAATAGGTGGACATAATGAAATGGCTATAAATTGTGTGGAAGGGAGGGTAGGAAAAAGTATAAAAGCAGGTAGGGCACTTGGCTTGCATTTTAGCTGACCTATGTTTTATGCAGGGACCCTCAAATTTTTTAAACAAGGGCCCAGTTCACTGTCCCTCAGATCATTGGAGGGCCAGACTATAGTAAAAACAAAAATTACAAACAAATTCCTATGCACACTGCATACATCTTATTTTGATGCGAAGAAACAGAACGGGAACAAACAGAATATGTGGCCTGTGGGCCGTAGTTTGAGGACCACTGATCTCTAGCATCCTATATAGTACTCTAAGTCCTATCAGAAAGGACTAAACCCTAATTATTATCCAAAATTCCACTTCCCAAAATAATTGTATAGCATGTTTCTGTGATATTTTATTTATTGGTTTATTTATTTTGGTTTATAGGCCCCACCAAGTGGTGCTAAGTGCATGCTGCTTAGCAATCACATTAGATGTTGCTCTGGGACAATATTGAGACAGAAATTAAACCTGAACCCCATCAAAAAATGGGGAGACAGTGCCTCAGAGAAGAAATACAAATGGCCAAAAGACACATAAAAAATGCTCCATATCACTAATAGTCAGGGAGATGCAAACCAAAACAACAATGAAGTACCATTTCATACCACAGAGACTGGCACACATCAAAAAAACAAGAACAATCAGTGCTGGTGGGGATGTGGGGAGAAAGGAACTCTCATTCACTGCTGGTGGGAATGCCTTCTAGCCTGTCCTTTATGGAAAACAATTTGGAAAATCCTCAAAAACCTGGAGATTGATGGGGCCAGAATGATCGATAGCACAATGGTAGGGCATTTGCCTTGCACACAGCTGAAACATGATGGACCTGGGTTCAATCCCGGCATTCCATGTAGTACCCAAGCCAGGAGCTATTTCATTTTTTTTTTTAATTTTTAATTATGAGAACAAAGATGCAAAGAAAGAGGACAAGGTAAAGTTACAGTGAAAGCACAATCACCTATAAACAGAATTCTCAGAAATCCCCTTGCTGATACCTGAATTTTGAACTTTCAGCCAAAGAACATTAAGAAAAATAAAACAGAATCCATGTACAATTACTTTATCCCTCAAGTCCCCAGATTGTAATACATAATATTTCTTAGCACACAAAGTAATCTAATGCCATAAAACTTATGTAACTCCTTAAACATTGAAGGCAAAGTACTTTTTTACATTTCCATGCACATGCATATTAGTTTAAGTTAACCTCAGAAGTTTAAGTGGGTTGTTTTCCTTAAGGATTAGAGTCATAGGAGCACAGTAAAAACGGTGTTAAGACTGGCAATTATTGTTTGCATAGGCCCAACAAAATATGAGGGACATGGAAAGGAAAAGCCTTGGCCTAAATACGAGAAGACCCTACCCCTGAAGTTTGCATGGAGCTATTTCTGAACACATAGCCAGAAGTAACCCCTGAGTGTCACTGGGCACGGACCCAAAACAAAACCAAAAACAAACAAACAAAAAAACATGGAAATTGAGCTCCCATATGATTCAGCAATACCACTCCTAGGGATAAACTGTAGGAATACAAAACACAAAAACACAATACAAAAATGCCTTCCTCACACCTATATTCTTTGTAGTGCTACTTACAATATCAATAATCTGCAAACAACCCAGATGCTCAACAACAGATGAGCGGCTAAATAAATTGTGGTACATATACACAAAAGAATACTATGCAGTCATCAGAAGAAATGAGGTCATGAAATTTTCCTATACATGGATGAACATAGATTTTAAGAAAAGTTTAAGGAAAGTAAAAAACATCATTGTAATAATCACAGACAATAGAGATGAAGACTGAATGTCTGGCTCACAATATTAAGTCTGACACAAAGAGTGATGAGTTCAGTTGGACAAATGACTGCACTGACAACTACCATGACAATGGTAGTGAGTGAGGGAAAAAAAGAACATTGGCTGCCCCAAACATCTGTATTTTGAATGATTTTGTAAATCACAATGTTACAATAAAGGTTTTTTGATTTTGTGTTTTGTTTATTTATTTATTTATTTACTTATTTGCCTTTTTGGGCCACACCCAGTGACGCTCAGGAGTTACTCCTGGCTCTGTGCTCACAAATTGTTCCCAGCTTGGGGGACCTTATAGGATGCCAGGGGATCAGTCTGCAGTCCATCTTAGGTTAGCATGTGCAAAGCAAATGCCCTACTGCTTGCACCACCACTACAGGCCCTAAAATAAAGTTTTATACAAGGATAAAAAAATGAATTAAACCTGGGCTTTTCACATGTAAATTATATGTACTACCTCTTTGGATTATCTACCCAGCTCTACTGAATTTTTGTTTATATGATTGTTTATGGTTTTTATTTTTTTGCACACCTGGTTGTGCTTAGGGGTTACTTCTATCTGTATGCTCAAGTATCACTCCTAGTAGTGCTCAAAAGACTATATGCAATGCCAGATAGTGGCCCAGGTAGACTTGAGTACAGTTCAGTGACCAACACACTGTATTATTTCTCCAACTCTGTTATTTTCATAAACTGAATTTTATTTCTAATTTTATTCATAGAAGAAAAAATAAATGATCACAGATACTTACGAAGTCATATCACAGCAATTCCACTGCTAAATATTTAATTTCAAAGTTTGCACAACTATTCATTTAATTTGATAAAATGATACAAATTTAAAGAAACCCAAATAAATATATAGTAATAAAAATATAAATAAGCAAGAAATATGTAGAATCAAGAAAATAAAATTAAGAATCTAGAGAGACATAATAAGGTTTCCCTCCAGCACTGCCAAAAGCAATTTCTAAGCACAAAGACAGGAGTATTGCTCTGAACAACAAAGATATTGTCCCCAAACCAAATAAAAATAAATTAATATATCAAGTTAAATTCTTATAGCACAAAGAGAAACATTCAGATGATAAAATGAACACATAATCTCAGTTAAATAATATCTACATGATGTTTGCCACAGTTAACTATATCTCCTACTGCAAAGATAGGATCACCTAATTTCAGAATTTTACTTAACAGCTCTTAGTATCTTTCTTAGTACCATTCAGAGGTTTGCAGAATTTTCTTACTTAAATAATTACTCTTCAAAAGGCAACTCTTCTTTTTTAAATAAATAGAAAATGTATAATTTCAAGGATAATCTAATGTTAATATTATTTATTCCACAAAGGTTTTTTTCAAGCAAATCTATATTTGATAAAGTCAGAACATCGACAGAAAATTTAAGCAAAAAAAATGCTAAACAAAACATAATTTAGAGACAAAGCAGCAAAATTTAATAATTTTCAATAAAATAGGAAAATTTTAGACTTTACCTCAAAAGATGGGTACTCTTCCCGATCTACAGGACGAGTACAATACAGTTTTCCAGTGTCTTTTTCTATATAAAACCAATTTTTAGGATCTCTGTCAACTCCAATTCCCTTTAAAGAATAGTATATAGTGTAGTTTTGTGCTGTGTCAGATTGAACCTAGAAAATATATTATAATATATATGAGAGAAATATTGATTTTAGTAAAACTTTTATCTATGCACTTAAGTGATGACATTGTCATTTTTACTATGTTTAATATATATTTTCTTTAATTGTCATGTTAATAAAAAGTAGTAATAGAATAAGGAAGCCTTAACAGAAAAAAAGTTATAGAGCAATATATAAGGAAAATGAGCTGATAATGTCTTAGATTTCTAGATCAAGAGAGATTTTTAAAGTTACATGGTAAGAACCAAATGATATTTCTAAATTTTTATGACTTTTCCTGTCTTAGAAAACAAAATATCCCGAGTGATAAATAGTTCTTGATCAATTTCTTAATGTAAATTTCAGTTTTATATAACATATTTGAAGTAGGACATGAAAATTGCAACTACGGTATACAAAAATTTAAAATATTTTCCACATTATTTTAGCTGTAGTTTTATTTATAATATTTTTGTTTGCAATAATTTTTTCTTTGTTTGCAATAAATCTCTTATTTTAATAAGAATGGGAAAACAAATGTGACAGATTGGTGACCAATCTGAACTTTTGGTGCTTGATTAAATATCCTGGCAAGTATAAATTTTGGGTACTTATTTAAAGATGCATTTTCCCCCCAAAAAATGTTTAAGCCATCTCCAGAAGATTTTATCTATATCATTATGGTTAACACTATTATTTTCAAACGAATCATCTCAGTTTTCTTCTGCTATTCATTATATTGTCCTGTAAATACTGAATTTTTTTTGAATATAGGGAAGAGTGTTTCTTTGATCATTTTAAAAATTGAGGGAAATAAAAAAAAGGTAAGTCATAGACTAAATGTCAGTGGCCACTCATACTGGGAGAAGACAAACAGGTTGGCATGGTTCTTCCACTAAATACTAAAAAGGAGTTAACAAGGACCCACTGCTATGTAACTAGTAGAGTTAAATGTACATGTCCCATATCATGCCATTTAGTTCTTTTCTAATGGAAATTATATTGGGTGTTTTGAGACTGCACTCGCTTTATAAAACATTGATATAAAAGATTATATAATTTATATAAGGCTTATATAAAAACTCATGAAGGAACCAAATGTTTGAGAGTGCTATATGGGTTTTGCATGTTTTTAAACAGACTTCAATTACTAAACTAAATTATATGGTATATAATCATAAAAATATTTGCACTCATTAGTGTAAACTAAGATACACATTTATTCAATCACATATTAGTGCACACCCATTTTGTAAATAACTGCATGTTCAGTATTCAAATAAATGGAATAGAAACCACAGACTTCCATAGTGGAAGGAATGTGAACTGTACCTGTTGAAGGAAAAGTGGGAAAGGACCCAAGGAATTCTCTAGCATTGAACAAGGAATAGGTGCCCATCTTCTCTTGGCACGACTTAGAACTTTTTCTTTAGGGTGACTTTGTTTCAGTACCTCAATTTGGAAAGAGAAAAAAAAAATACAGACATTAGAAATTGAATGAATCACTTTTCTTTTAATGAAGATGTATGTGAAGGTGCAAGACTGTGATAATGTTTGCTAATCTAGCTAAATGTCTAAAAAAAAAGAAGAAGAAGCAATAACTTCACTACACTCACAGAAATCCTCTTTTAAAAATTGATATAGCTGGAATATGGGGAATGAAAAATAAAATCAGAAGCCTATAAGAAAATTAAAAAAGTAAATAAAAAAGGCTATTGCCACATTGCCATGCAAAAAACGAAACATGAGGGGTGAAATATGCAAAGAAGTGGAGCATTTTAAAATTTAGGTTAAGTGTCTTCTGGCTCCCTCCACTCACCAGCAAATAGGAAGAGCCAATGGACCAACAGGGAAATCTGTGTCAGAACAAGAAAGGAAACATGGTGACAATTCTTTAACTGCTACAGTGCACAATGGCCCACGCAGAAGTTATTTTTAGCCCAGGGTTATGATATAACCAGTAAAGCTTGGGGTTCTATTTGCAGCCAAAAATAATCATCAGGGCCGGAAAGATAACACAGCAATAGGGCATTTGCCTTGCAAGCAGATGATCCAGGACTGAGGGTGGTTCGAATCCCAGCATCCCATATGGTCCCTAGAGCCTGCCAGGAGCGATTTCCAAGTGCAGAGCCAGGGGTAATCCCTGAGCGCTGCCTAGTATAACCCAAACCCCCCCCCCCACAAAAGAATCATCCGTATTCAAAGAGTACCCACAAAATGCCACCTTACATACATGAGAGCTCCAAGACATGTTCAAAATCTAGTCTATAGTCAAGATCAATAAATGTTTCATTCTATATAGATTCAACTTTCCCTCCTAAGTATTCCTAGTTTCTCCTTTATGTCTCAAACAATAAGAGAAAAAATCTGCATTAATCTATACTACATAATCTCTTTCTGTCTGAATACTGTCACACCCTATATTGGTTTCCAATTGTGTTTCAGCTACGCAGATTCCTTTCAGATTCAACTGCCAGGCATTATTTCTCAATCTTCCTTGGTAATGTTACAATGTGTAAAGAACATAATTCATTATACTTATTTTATAAATTAGTATACCATTGCTTGGTTCTCTAAAAGGACCAGTATTTGCTTCTTTTCCTGGTTATGGGTGGTAGAAAGTAATATGGTAAAATTTCTCTTCTCTGAGGATGGAAAAACAGCACGTGTTGTATAGACTGAACCATCTTCAAAGACTTGGAAATCTGGATCACTTGATTGAACTCGATTTGCAGATCTAAAGCACTCCTTCAGGTTAACTGTGTAAAATATATATAGCATTTACATATAATACGTTTGTAAGACAAATCATCAAACTATAGAGTTTTAAAGGTATATTTTTCAATCTGGAAGAATAGCCATAAACAAAATTGGTTATACTCACACTTACAAATTTCCCATTTCTTTAAAAGGATTTATAAAATGATATAATTTAGTAAGTTCTGAAACATGCATAATGCTTCTGATAAGTAATTTATATCCTTTTAAAGAGGAGATATTTCCCTCAAATAAATTCATGGAATGCCTGTCTAACCTGTCACTTTAATAACTGAAACTAGCTATAGAATAAAACATCAGAGGGCTGAAATAATAGTACAGCAGGTGTGGAGCTTGCCTTAATTGCAGCCAAGTAGGGTCTGATCCACAACAAACCACATGGTGCCTAGAAACTGCCAGGAGTGACCCCTGAGTCACAGAGCCCTGAGATCACTGGGTTGGACAAAAATAAATTTAAGTAAAAGAGGATAAAACATTAGTATGATCAAAGATAGAAGATAGAGGACTAATACGGGCAGTTATTTAATTAAAATATTACTGAACTTTATATCTTTTCAAAGAAGAGAGCATAGTATGCTCTCATTAGTATGATCCTTTCTCACTCATTTAAATTATATGGATTGATTTTAAAAGGGGAGAATAATATTAAAAATATGCCAAGTATTTAATTATAAAAATTAAAAAGTAAAAATCGGTAAAATCAGGCAAAAGGGGCCAGGGAGATAATTTAGCTGGTAAAGCACTTGCTTTACTTGTAGTTAAAACAGGTTCCATTCCTAATACTGCATGAGGGCCCTGAGCAGCATCCTAATGAGCTGTGAGCACAGATTGAGGAGTCAGCTCTGACCACAGTTAAGTGTAGCCAAACAAAAAACAAGAAAGAGCTATGCAAATATTTATATCATAGAAACATATTCTATACACTTTATCTAAGATGATAACTATTATTTATTAAATACATTTCAAATAAAATATCAACCTTAATTATGTGTATATAAAAGAATAATATTCCTTTCATTGGAATGATACCATATGGATTACAAATGACAAGGTAAATATACAGTAAATATACAGTTTTCCTTTCAAAATTACATTAACTTTAAAAGATCAGACTTCATGTAATTTATTGCATTATTCAGTTTCTTACCTCTGCCAACAAGTTTTCCAGCATCTAGTTTAGATGGAACATATAGAGTTACCTGCTGACAAGCATCACAGGCAAATGCTAGGATCTACAAAAAAGAAATCAAAGTCATTATGAATAAAATATATCTATTGCTAGTTTATAACTGTACATTTCTATAAGTATATATCACTTTATATAATTTAAAAATTAAAATTAAAAATACAGACTTAAGTAAAAAATTTAAAAACTGAACTGAGGGGAAAAGTAAAATAATAATAATAAACAAGTGAACTAAGTAAACAAATTCATTTCTTCATGAAGAATAAAAATGTAGAATTCTTTATCACTATTTTGGTGGATAATTTGAGGAACTAGTGACAAGTCCTCTGGATATAGGTCTATAAGTAAAAGAGACAAAAACAAATTTGATGACTGGTGATTTTTTTCCATAAACTTTCACTTGCGTTTTGAACTATAGTGTCATTTTAATAAGTCCCTAATATATTCATTTAGAAAATATTTTACTTAATTTTTTAATGAATGAGTGATTTATAGTGAACCAATTCCAATGCAGCCAATATATTAAACATTCTTGAATTCAGCTCAGTTTTCTCTAAAACAATTGACTTTTTAAAAATATCTATTATTATTTTCTATAGTTTGGCCAAAAAAAGTTAATTATAATTTTCATGATCATTTATATATATTAAAAACATAGATTTACATCTATCTAAACTTTGGGTTAAAGTTTTATTTCCAATCCATGTAAAGACCTGTTAGTTATACTATCTAAATTAGATGCCAAAGATCAGGAATAAAAGCTTATATTTTATTGGGAAACTGGAGATGAACATAATAGTTCAACTGCATTAGAACTAAAAATTAAGATAAGAGCATTTTTCATTGGATGGATGGAGCAAAGAGAAAAGGAGTAGAATCAGACTAAAATTGTAATAAATCACAACCAACCAACATTTATTGGATATTTTGCAATATGCTAAGCAATACAAAAAGTATATTTAATACAGAATATACAAAAGTGAGCAAATGACTCACAGGGTTATTTAATAAAAGATTTAATATATGTACAACTGCATAAAACCCAAATAAGGCAAGAAAGAGATGTTAGGGACCGGGCGGTGGTGCTGGAGGTAAGGTGCCTGCCTTGTCTGCGCTAACCTAGGACAGACCTTGGTTCGATCCCCCGGTTCCCCATATGGTCCCCCATGCCTGCCAGGAGCGACTTCTGAGCGAATAGCCAGGAGTAATTCCTGAGCAGCACCGGGTGTGGCCCAAAAACCAAAAAAAAAAAAAAAAAAAAGAAAGAGATGTTAGGTGAAAAAAAATCAAATAAAAGTAATGACAAATTAGGGGCCACAGCGAAAGCATAGTAGTAGGGTGTTTGCTTTGCATGCGGTTAACCCAGGACAGACCTGGGTTCAATCCACGGCATCCCATATGGTCCTCAGAGCCAGGAGTTTTTTCTGAGTAACCCCTGAGCTTCACTGACTGTAGTCCAAAATCCAAAGAAACAAATACAAACAAACAGAACAAAACAAAACAAAAGAATGACAAAATTAAGACCTGAAGTCTGAATAATATGAGAGGAAAAACAGCTCACTAGCTGGTAAAGTGTTTTCTAGGGGTAACAAAAATTTGCAGAAACCAAAAGGAGAGTGAAAACTCAAAGGGCTGAAGCACATGTTCAAGACTGAATTTCTAACCCTGGGTCCAGTTCAGTTGGATCAAGTATTAGAAATTTCTTTGACAACAGGGCATTGCTTTCACTCTCAGTAAGATGTCCCCACCCAACGCCAATCCTGCCTTGTGATTGGGAGCCCAGAGACTTTTAAAGATGCCAGCCATGTGGTCTGCACCTTTCTGCCTCTTCTCTGCTGAGCTGGCTGCCAAACAACTAACAGCCATGCGGTCTGCCCCTTTCTGCCTCTTCTCTACTGAGCTGGCCACCAAACAACTAAGACTGCAAATGCTCCAGGACCCACATCCAAAAAGCACAGCCGCTCAGCTTCGTTCCGCCGCCGCGCTCACCTTGTAACCCTTGAATTCCATTTCAGCACATTATAAGAAGGAATCTAAAGCTTTACCAATGGAGTAATTTTGCAGTACTCCCCTATATTTACAAAAATCAAAATGGCTCCTCTTATGCCTCAGACTTCCCCTCTCCCTTCGCACTCCAGGGGAGATGCATGGGGGGGGGGGGGGGGGGGGGGGCAGACATCTGGCTTCCAGTTTCCTCTTGGATTCAGATGACCAGCTCTTGCCAGGTATAGGGTTTGGGGAGGCCCCATACCAGAGCCTATCTCCCTAGTCTGGGGAGTGCTGGGAGGCTTGGCAGGCCCCCAGTCGTCTGTGTCTTGTTCCCCTGACTCCAGGCCTTTCCTGGGTGCCAGCTCAGATGGCCAGAAATCGGTTCAGGTGGACTGTTAGTGGGCCCAGGCTTCCCCTCTCCCTCCACACTCCAGGGGGAGATGCATCGGGAAGAGGACGGGCAGACATCTGGCTTCCAGTTTCCTCTTGGATTCTGGAGACCAGCTCTTGCCAGGTATAGGGTTTGGTGAGGAAAAAAAAAAAGGAAAAGAAAAAAGAAAAAAAAATAAAAGAAGATAAAAGAGGGGAAAAAAAAGAAATGCATAGTAGTAGACTACTACTAGTAGTAGTCTAGAAAAGAAAAAATAAATAAAGGATAATATCCAAAGAATACTCAGGGGAAAAAAAATCACATAAATTGCACAAGGTCACACCTAAGGAGCGCAATTTTTTCAAGATGCAAAGAGAAGCATCTTGTGTGTGAAGCTGCTATGTTTTATAGCATAATTAGCATTAGCACTTGTTTGTAATTATTTCAGTAGTCATGTTGGAATAGACCCTACATGTGCAAGTGTGAAAGCACACTGGAAGGCTACAGCAAAGTTTTAACAGAAGACAAATGGAGATGAAATAAAAGATAATAAGAGTGGAAACATTAAATGGCTGAATTAAGGTAATACTTTCTTTTTTTTTTATTTTTTAAAGACTAGTCAAGTGAAGCAGTAGGAGTGGAGTAGGACCAAAGAAATCTGTAATTGGCTGTGATCAATTAATTGTAAACACAACTGCACTTGGACCAGCCTAAGGTAATGCTTTCAACAACAGTATTCTAGACATTCATTCATAAATGAATTCAACAAATATTTGCTTAATAAGTATTGTGAAACAGGTAGGGAAATATAAACCTAATCATTACTAAAATTGGTAGCTTCTTCTCAGAGCCAGGTGAAGTCACATAAAAATAGGTACAAGTTGCCATGTGTAGAAGGAGGCAGAACATTTATAATCCAAACAGAAATGGCACTTGTAAAGACTCAGAGATGGCAAAGACCTAAATTTGAAATCTGGCAGAGTTGGTTTATATTAGATGAACAGAAGCATAATATGAATTCAGAATAGTAAATACGGCACAGCTTCTGAAAGCATCAAAGATGTGTGTGGAACTATTTTCCTAGAATAATGAGATTTGTTTTAGGTAGATAAATTACATAAACTAGGTAAATTTTATCATGTCTTTTCATCAAAACTTGTTCATTCAGAATAAGTCCCAAGCCAAAACTAAAAAGGTAGGTGCATCTATTGTGTCTATCCTAAAGCCGATAGCTAGTAAGGCCTAAGCAAAAAATAAAATAAAATAAAATAAAATAAAATAACTTCAGACTAATGCCAGACACCATTAACAAAGGAACCAAGGAACCCAGAAATAATTGCTGAGCTATAAGTTTTAGCCCTGTGTTTTGGGTCTTAACATGTTGAGAGTAATACTAGATCCTGGGCACACATAGAGCTGAGAAAAGCCTCCTGAATAATTCTTGGAATTGGAACCCAAGAGCAAAACCTTCATATAAAGGTGTATAAAAAGTAACTAACTCTAAGTGCCTGAGCGATAACACAGCAGCAGTAGGGTGCTTGCCTTACACACAGCTGACACAGAACGGACCTGGGTTTGACCCCCAGGCATTCCATATGGTCCCCCAAGCCAGGATCAATTTCTGAGTTCATATCCAGGAATAACCCTGAGCATTACCAGGTGTGGCCCAAAAACCAAAAGAAAAAAAATATAAAAGAAGTAACTAACTCTATATGGTCTTGAGATCCATTGTCGAAACACTTGGTTTTTGACAGCTCATGCCATTAATTAGTTTCGGAAGTCCGGGCATGTTCACAAGCATATACACTAAAAGATAGCTGACAGTATTTAATAATTATTCTAATATTTTAATAAGTCTGATAGTAATTGACAGTAATTCTTCAGTCTGACTTTTATAGTACAATGACATAATTGAAAGGGCACTAGAGGTAGCCTAACTAGTTCAGAAGCAATGAACTTTCCAAAGTCAGGGCCCGGGAGATAGCATGGAGGTAAGGCATTTGCCTTTCATGCAAAAGGTCATCGGTTCGAATCCCTGTGCCCCATATGGTCCCCCGTGCCTGCCAGGAGCAATTTCTGAGCATGGAGCCAGGAGTAACCCCTGAGCACTGCTGGGTGTGACCCAAAAACAAACAAAAAAAAATTAGCCAAAGTCAACAGTCATTTAGAGCAAACACTACACTAAGCTATGTTAGACAAAAGGAGGATCTTAAATGACACATAAATTGCAAGGAAGAGGTGAAAAAAAACCTCTATGTGCACTTGATATGATTTTGTTTCAATAAGTAGAATAAATAAATCAAGCAGTAAATAACTGCAAAATAATGAAAGTAGTAAGGTAGCAGAAAAAAAAACATTACACATAGAAATCATTTAATCTTCATATACATAAGTAAAATTGGTGAAATAATATAATGTCAATAAGACATTTGTAAAAGGAATAAAAATTACAATACCAAAAAGTAAACAATAAAATAAATGTAAAGAGAAAAACTGAAACAAATTTTGAATAACACAAAAGTAATTGCACAAAATCTTGTGCAAAGGCATTACCATAGAGGAAATCAACAGCCTAAACACAAATTCTTATAAGGACATATTAAAATTTTATAATTCCAATAAAAATCTCAAGTCTCTACTCTGGAACTAGATAAGTTTATTTAATATATCATTAGGAAAAATAAATCATTAGGGATAGCATGAAAAATTACAAAACAAATGCAATTATAGAATCTTAATATTAAAGCAATGCAGTATTGACATATTAAAGAAGATAATATTTGCATTGATTTGGAAAAAATAATAACAATTTTCATTTTTTTTGGTTTTTGGGCCACACCCAGTGACGCTCAGGGGTTACTCCTGGCTATTCGCTCAGAAGTCGCTCCTGGCAGGCACGGGGGACCATATGGGGAACCAGGGGATCGAACCGCGGTCCGTCCTAGGTTAGTGCAGGCACCTTATCTCCAGCGCCACCGCCCGGCCCCACAATTTTCATTTTTATTTAATACAACTGAATACAGTCCATAAGGCTGCAAGTTTTGTTTATCAACAGACTATGAGAATTTTTGTATCTGTTTTGACAGCATGTTGTTAATCTTTGGATGTTGGCCAAATGTGAAATGACACTTGAAGATAGTTTTTAAACTCATTTGTTATATTTTATATATTATTTTGATATTTTATAGGTCACACATTATGGGAATTTATACCCATTTCCAAGTTGAACTATATCTTGATTTACTTTTTTATATTAGTATATTAGATTTAAATTTTTTGTTTATTAATACCTTTATTTAAGCACCATGGTTACAAACATGCTTGTACTTGGGTTTCAGTTATAAAAATTATGTACCTGTGCACTAGTATAACCTTCCTACCATCAATACCCCCATTTTCCTCCTCTCCCAAATACTGCCTGTCTTTAAGACAGGCATTCTATTTCTCTCAATCACTACCATTGTCATGATAGAGAATAGTTGTTGTTGTAGTTATTTCTCTAACTGCACTGACGAGTCTTTATGGTAAGCTTCATATTATGGGCTGGTCCTTTCAAACCTCATCTCTATTGTCACTGGGTATTATTCATATTAAACATTTTTTCTTAAATTCCACAAATGAGTGAGACTATTCTGTGTCTATCTCTCTCCCACTGACTCATTTCAATCAACATAATAGTTTCCATGTCTATCCATGTGTAGAAAAATTTCATGACTTCATTTTTCCTGACAGCTGCATAGTACTCCATTGTGTATATAGATTTTTAAAATTATATCAGCAAATATTGTTTCAATTATTCAGCCTATGTTTTGACTTTGTTTATAATGCTTAACTTAGCTTAAGATTTTATTTGTTTTTTTTGGGGGGAGTCATACCAGGTGACACAGGGCTTACTCCTGACTCTATATGCAAGGATCACTGCTGGTAATGCTCAGGAGACCATTTGTGACAGGCAAGCAGTTTCTCCTTTGTACTATATGTCTCCAGCCACTGTTTCACTATTTTATCAGAGATAAATATATGTGTGAATTCTAAAATAATTTATTTTCTCAATTTTAATAATTTATTAACATGTACGCCAATAGTAACTCTTAAATTCCTTTTTTTTGGGGGGGGCCCACACCCGGTGACGCTCAGGGGTTACTCCTGGTTATTCGCTCAGAAGTCGCTCCTGGCAGGCACGGGGGACCATATGGGGAACTGGGGGATTGAACCGTGGTCCGTCCTAGGTTAGTGCAGGGACCTTCCCTCCAGCGCCACTGCCCGGCCCCCTTAAATTCATCTTTAAACAAGCATTTATTATGTTTTCTTTTTTATTGTTATATATCTCTGTGACATTTAAATCTTGCATTTGTAGTTTAAGTGTTCTGAATAAATTATAGATTCAGTTTTGACTTTTGCCTCATGACTGCCTATGTTGAGTAGTCAAATAGTTCCTCTATGATGTGTTAATGCTATCTATCAAAATTTGAATCTAATAATGTACTATCTCCATGGAAGAGTATGGATGCAATTAATTGATATCCACCAAAATTATAGTGACATAATACATTTAAATGGCAATTCCATTTTTAGTAGTCTATTCATCTATTCTACTTATCTATGTATTGATACATTAAAATTCAAATTGTGATGTTATTTTATCTCTTGCTTTGTTTATTTGGGGCTTTGACCACATTCTGTGGTGCTCCAGGGTTGCACCTGGCTTTGCATTCAGGATCACTCCTAACTGTGGGGGATACATATGGGGTGCTTGGAATCAAATTCAATTCATCCACTTGGAAGGCAAGTCTCTTACTTGCTGTACTATGTTCCAGTCCCTGAGAAGTTATTTGTAACAGCAAAAACAAATAGCCTAGCTGATGGGCAGAAGCAGAAGAAGCAAAGTAGTTATTTACACATGTGGATTTCCTGGGAACTTAGAGGAGCATGAAACTATAAAAAAGGAAAAACAGCTCCCAGAATTATTGAGGAATAAAGTATATAGTAGTGCCATACTTAAACAAAAGGGGCACTAAAAGAAAACCAATGTTAATGGAGAAGATAATAGACGCTGTGTCACAAATCATATAGGTAGAGAGATACAAAGCTGTATCTATTGAATAGATTTCTGAAGAATTAATATAAATTGAGTCTAATATAAATTAAGTCGTAATATAAATTGAGTGCTAACTTAAGTTGAAAATACAATTCTAAATGATCAAAAATTTAAGAACAAATTCACAATCTATAGATAAATTTTTCACAAGAATGATTTGGATTCTTGATCATGTCAGAAAGAATATTTTAATCAGGGGCTTAAGCAGAAGTCAGAATTAAATTACTTAGGATTCCTGACATGAGGCAATAGCAAGAATTCGGGAGAGGCTAATGTGTATGGATTACTTGTGATATGAGAAGCAGGAAACAGAAAGGGTGTCTCCTCAAGTATTCCTGTTTAACATCATCTTTATAAATCTATAAATCAAATAGTCATTATAACTCTATCCCTACTGAGTCACATAACCAGCTAGCCATCTAAGGCTGACTGAGATTTGCAGGGACATGCACCAGAGCGTGAAAACAACTAGAGAGAATCACAACCAGCCTTCCAGCCAGAATGCAACAGGGTGACAAGAACTGAGAGGGGCCTCCTGTTCTCTCTCCACAATCAATCTATCCAGTGCTTTAGGTAAAAATAAGGTCAAGAAATGGGAGAATAATCAATTTCCATTTAGTCATTTTGCTCTCTTCTAAAGATCTGAGATGGCCATGCAAGGAAATGCTATTTACTGAATACGACTATTATTGTCGGGTGTCTTCTGAGATCTCTTCAAAACTGTCAACCTAACAGAAACCCATTTCTTTGGGCCGCTACTTATTCTACATTGGCTTCCTCCACTGTAAAATATTAATTGTTGTGCACTTAACACTCTATGTGATTAATGTGCTCCAGGTATTTGACTAAGAGCTCATTGAAGCTCATTGAGACCTCTAAGAAAGGTAATCTAATAATAGTGACAACTGCAAATGATTTCTTTTTTAGGAGACCATTAGAAAAGTAGAACAATAAAGACGAGGCAATTATCTGACTAGTTCAACTCCTGAGTTCCAAGACCCCAGGTGGCAGCTTGGTGCTGTTTATCTTCTGGGGGTGTGTCCCCTGGGGATTATGAACATCTGACGTTTCATGAGAAAGGACACCACCATGTAGAGTGCACAAATGTCTACTGAGCCTCTGTTCTCCCAGAGAACCAAGAGAAGTCCTTTATGCTGGAGAAGCTAGCTCCCCCCTTTGATTTCTAGTGTTAAGTCTTCTCCCAAAGAAACCCACTTTTGCCCTTGAGGAAGTCTGGCCTGGCCTACATAAGGCCACCTTTAGTGCTCTGGGCTCTAGGAGTGTATGTTGGTGTTTTTGCGTTCCTAAACATGGAAAGGAAAGAATGTTGAAATGTTCTATGCATGGAACCCCAGCTTAACAACTCGGTAAATAAACTCACGGTGGCCAAAATATAATTGAATAAGTAAATAAAATATTCAACATACATTGGGAGTAAGGGACAGAGAGAGAGCAGACTCCAGTTACCTCCGGAAAAGGAGGGTGATTATTTCTCAACGATGCAGACGAACAAAACGTCACAAGGCAATAAAGAGGAGAAAGGAGACAAAGGTTACTCTTTAGTTCCCAATCTACAGGCTTTAGGTACAGAGGCTACAAACCACACCCAGAGAGAGCCCAACCAAGCCCGGGAAAGGCGACCAAGTTCCCTCTCTCATCCAAAGACTCCTGCAGCCCTTCGGGTGCACAGGAAAAGATCCCCGTTTCTGAATCGGGACTAACTAAAGCCCAAGTGGCCCCGCAACCTCCCCAAGCATTCCAATCAGCAACGGAGGAACCGAGTTGGAGCATGCAACGTCCCCAGAGGCCACGGTTTTGCAAGGGCGTCAGCAGCTCGCGCCTCCGTGTCCCGGTGCCAGCTCAGATTACATCTCCCATCTGCAGGCAGAGTCGCCCTGCTCCTCCGGTGATCCCTGAGCCGGAGTCACTCCTTCCCGGTCAGTCAGTCCTCCGTCCGTCCTCCCCACCCCCGCACCCAGTCGCCACGCCAGCCAACTCCTTCCCTCCTTCACCTTTCCAGGTGCCCGTTAACCCCAACCTGGCCTTGCACCTGGGGCTCTCCTCCTTGCCCCCCAAGTTCTCCGATCGCTCGGAGTCCCCTTCCAGGGCTGCCCCCGCCACTCACCGCGACTGTCAGCAGCAGCAGCTGTGGACAGAGGGTTGAGGTGGCCCGGAAGCAGGGGGTGCGCGCGGGCGCCATGGGAGAGCTGGGGGACAGGTGACCTGCCTTGCACCGGGACGCGCGGGTGGAAGGCTCGAAGGGCGAAATGCAAGCGATCCAGGCGGCTCCGGGATGCGGGGCGCGGAACTCAGAGCCTGGACACGAGAGGTTTTCTTCTGGGTTAGTCTGAAGTTCCAACCTCACCCAAGGGGCTTTTTCCTCCGGCCCAGGGTGGGGCTCCAGGCGCGGTCCCCAAAGACAGAGCGGCTCCTCCTAGCCACTTTCTTAAGTCTCCGTTTCTTTCAGAACTCTACGAGGGGGCACTCCCTCGGGCCGACACCCCGGAACCTACGCCAGGCGTTTCTCACCGGCGGGCTCCACCTATATGCCCCATCTCCACCCGCCCCGCTGGACGCGGGCAGGATTAGCAGCTGGCCCTGCCCCGCAGAAGCCTGACTGTGCCGAGGCCCGGGAAGGGGTGCGAGCCTGGGCACTTTTCCGGGGCCCGGCTCCGCCCTGCCCTGCGCGCTGACCTCTCCTCTCCGGTGCGCCCGGTGCGCCTAGAGGCCTTAAGAGAGCTGGAGAAATCAGTTTTATTTCACTTCTTTCTTTGTTTGTTTTTTTTCTTTCTAAAATATCTTTATTTAAACACCTTGATTACAAGCATGATTGTAGTTGGGTTTCAGTCATGCAAAGAACACCCACCCCCACTTCACCCGTGCAACATTCCCATCACCGAAGTCCCCAATCTCCCTCCTCCCCACCCCATCCCCTGCCTGTACTCTAGACAGGTTTTCTACTTCCCTCGTTCATTCACTTTGTGACGCTAGTTCTCAGTGTAGTTATTTCTCTAACTGCTCTCATCACTCGTTGTGGTGAGCTTCATGTTGTGAGCTGGATCTTCAGAGACAAAAGAGAATTCGGTTTTAAGTCTAAAAGACCACCGGTTATAAAGGGAGAGGATTTTACACCTTTCCTGGAGTCAGTTAGTGCCCACATTCCAAGAGCTGTTTAAACCTGGCTTTCCGGTATGGCACTTTCTTTTCCCTGGGTCTTGGTTTCCTTGGGGGTTGGCTTTGCATTTAGGTAGTGCATGCCCAAAATGATATAGATTCAACAACGAAAAAACAATAACAACAAAAATTACCTGCCATGAATTAAAGATCATAATTTGTTAGGATCATCCAGAACACAGAAATACAAAATTCAAGTGAATGTTGCTTTAAAAATGAAATAAAATAAAAGACCACCGCCATTGTAGCTCTTAGAAATTGGGAAAATTTGCACCACTGTTTTAAATCAAACTCTCTCCTCATCTCTCCTCATAAAATCAACCACTAGCATTCTTTTTTTTTTTAAATAAATCTTTATTTAAGCACCATGATTACAAGCATGTTTGTAGTTGGGTTTCAGTCATAAACAGAATACCCCCCCTTCACCAGTGCAACATTCCCACCACCAAGTCCACCCCCCCCTCCTTCCACCACCCTTGTCTGTATTCAGGGTTACTCTTGAATGACTCTGCTCTCAGAAGTCTTTCCTCACAGGCTGGGGGACCATATGGGATGCAGGGAATCGAACCTAAGTCTGTCTGGGGTTGACCACATGCAAGGCAAACGCCCTATCCCTATCTACTGCTTATTGCTCGACCAGCCCAACCACTAGCATTCTTTTTTTTGGGGGGGGGGCACACCCAGTGACGCTCAGGGATTACTTCTGGCTATGCACTCATAAAACGCCCCTGGCTTGTGGGACCATATGGGACACCAGGGATCTAACCTAGGTCTGTCCTAGGCTAGTGCTTGCACAAGGCAATCCACGTGCACCACAGCTCTGGCCCCAACTACTAGGATTCTTTTTTTTTTTTTTTCGGTTTTTGGGTCACACTCGCGCTCAGGGGTTACTTCTGGCTATGCGCTCAGAAGTCGCTCCTGGTTTAGGGGACCATGGACCATATGGGACACCAGGGGATCCGACCAGTCCACTGGCACAGGTAAGGCACCTTACCTCTGGCACCACCGTCCGGCCCCAACCACTAGCATTCTTAATCCTTTTTATTTTATTTTTGTATGCATTGGATACCTGAGAACCTAGTAAAGCATTCATTGCTTCACACACCTTTTTGACTGCCAAAACCAGAGTTGGTGATGTGAACTGAAAAAGAATGGAATAAAATTTACTTTGATTTAAATGCAGCACTTAACCTGAAAGATTAAAATACAAAAGCACTAAGCTTTTAGCACATCAGAAAGCAATGACAGAGCCTTCTGACTCATTCTTCTGAACTTCCTTTTAGCTACTGGCTTAAACCATGAAAATCTGACCACAAAAAGAGAAATTTGTCTTTTTCACTTTATTTATTTTGTCGCCAGGATGCTTGGAGAAACCTGTTTGAAAATCAACCTGAGACATTCACACCATTTCCATATTCATCCATGTAGCATCCAGTGGCATAGAGTCAAAACTAGTGCAAAACTAGTACATACTCTAAACCCAATGTCAACCAGTACATGCCTTCCAACCTATGTGTTAGCACCATAATCTATTTTATTAGTCAGTGACACATAATGAGCTGTTTTGTTGCCTCCATATTTAAACAACTTATCATTGAACTTTTGCTCATAAAATAAGCCGTGATCATCAGCACAAGACTAGAGGTACCATCCTTATTTTCTAGCTCTCATGTTTTTCCAGCAATGATTTCATGAACACACACCTCATCCGACTAATGATGACTTCATGACCTATCATGTAGCTTTCGAGAGTACAACCAAACAAGCTAGTTTCATGCAAGTCTTGAAATCTACTCAGTCTATCATCATCGTCCTTGACAATAGAGCTTTCTCACACTTGTCTTCTCTTTCACTTAAAATGACAGAATTAGGTTTATTTCTTTCCTCATTCCAGAAAAGGGTGGTACATTCATCTTTCATACTTAGTAACTGATGATGGCTATTCAATGATTATTTCCCTTGTGTTTATTTGTTAAATTTTTTAAACAATAAAATTAAATATAAACTGAACTAAATACTCCAAATAAGTAGCCAAATTTACCTGACTATATGCTGAAGTAATAGCATATTGTTGCTGAAGATAATTGTTGAGACAATGTAATGTATTAGAGAAATCTTTTTTTTTTTTTTTTGGTTTTTGGGTCACACCCGGCAGTGCTCAGGGGTTACTCCTGGCTCCATGCTCAGAAATTGCTCCTGGCAGGCACGGGGGACCATATGGGGCACCGGGATTCGAACTGATGACCTTTTGCATGAAAGGCAAACACCTTACCTCCATGCTATCTCCCGGGCCCCCGAGAAATCTTTTTTCTTTCAATAAAATCTTGGTTACGAAGATGATTCTGGTCACATGACCTGGTTTCCCATTGTACTGTAGGGTCAAAATTAATGAACAAACATTTCTTGGGCTGCTCAAATAACCCCCCAGGCTTTTTGCTATGAATTGCCTCATGTGAAGTAAGCTAAGACTAGACAGTATCCAGGTATCTCAGAGTCCCTCAAGTCTCAAATTGAATTGTTTTGTTTTGGGCCACATCCAGTGGCAGAGTTCATGGGATACTCCTGGTTCTGTGCTCAGAAATCACCCTTGGCAGGCTCAGAGGACCATAATGGATACCAGGAATCAAACCCAAGTTCATCTCAGGTTGACTGTGTGCAAGGCAAACATGGTATTGCAATGCTATCACTCAGGCTTAAAACTCAACTTAAAACTTGGCTGTATGTGTTTATCTCTAAATTGAATGACAGAAAATGACAACCAAGGTCCAATAGGCAAGTCTATGTAACCAATCTCTACAAATTTCTATTTTCAGAAACTAAACATATTAACTGTAACAACAGAATCTCATTAATTTACTGAGTGTCTAGAGATGTACCTGAGCTACATGGCATCTCTCTGTCCTATGCCAGCTGGATCTTAGGGGAACCTGGATTTCATTTAAAATAGAATGGAAGCCAGAGGCCTAAATGTAAAGGGAGTTGTCAATCTACATTATAAGTAAGAGTAGAACTAAAATATTTGCTAGCAACAATAAAATGAACACATATTAAGTGGCTAACCAGTTGTGCCAACACCACTTGTTGAAGAGGCTTTCCTTGATCCATTTTTAATTTCTTGCCCCTTTATCAAAGATTAGTTGATTATATACCTGGAGAACATTCTCTGAATACTCAAGTCTGTTCCACTGATGTGAGAATCTGTCTTTATTCCAATACCATGCTGTTTTAATAACTATTGTTTTGTAATATAATTTAAAATTAGGGAAAGTAATGCCTCCCATATTCCTTTACCCAAAGATTGCTTTAGCTATTCATTGGTGTTTTTTGTTCCAAATGAATTTCAGGAGTGTTTGAACCACTTCTTTGAAGAATGTCATGGGTATCTTTAGAAAGATTTAAATTCAATTAAATTTTATTATTATTAAATTTTATTATTAAATTATTAAATTTTATTATTAAATCTGTACAGTGCTTTGGGGAGCATTGCCATTTTAATATTAATCCTGCCAATCCATTAGCAGGGACTGTGTCTCTATTTCCTTGTGTCCTCTCTTATTTCTTGAAGCAGGGTTTTGTAGTTTTCCTTGTATAGGTCCTTCACCTCTAGTTAAGTTAACTCCAAGATATTTGAGTTTGGATGGCACTAATGTGAATGAGATTTTTCTTTTAATGTCCATTTTTTCTCTATCATTATTAGTGTATAAGAAGATCATTGACTCTTGCATGTTAATTTTGTAGCCTGCCACTTTGATATAGGAATCTATTGTTTCTAGAAGCTTTTTGGCAGCATCTTTAGGTTTTTCTAAATATAGTATCATATCATCTGCAAACAGTGAGAGCTTGATTTCTTCCTTTCCTATCTGAATGCTTTGACATATTTTTCTTGCCTAATTGCTAGGGCAAGTACTTCCAGTACTATGTTAAATAATAGTGGTGAGGGGCTGGAGAGATAGCACAGCAGCGTTAGCCTTGCAAGCAGCTGATCCAAGACCTCAGGTGGTTGGTTCGAATCCTGGCATCCCATATGGTCCCCTGCGCCAGCCAGGAGTGATTTCTGAGCAGATAGCCAGGAGTACCCCTGAGCACCGCCGGGTGTGGTCCAAAGAAGCAAGGAAAAAAAAAAGAAAAGAAAAGAATAAGAGTGGTGAGAGAGGGCAGCCTTGTCTTGTACCAGATTTTATTTTATTTATTTGAGAGGGCCACACCCAGTGTCGCTCAGGGGTTACTCCTGACTATGTGCTCAGAAATTGCTCCTGGCTTGAGGGACCATATGGGACATCAGGAGATCCAACTGCAATCCTCCTAGGCTAGTGCATGCAAGGCAGATGCCTTATGCCCTGCACCTCAACTCCTGCCCCTGTACCAGATTTTAGAGGAAAGGCTTTTAGTTTTACTCCACTGAGAATAATATATGCCATTCGCTAGTGGTAGATAGCCTTTGACTATACTGAGAAAAGTTCCTTTCATTCCCATCTTGATGAGGCTTTTTATCAAGAATGGGTGTTGGACCTTATGGAATGTTTTCTCTGCATCATATTGAGTATTTAACTCAGTGCTATTGCAAGAATTAAATAATATTATGCATGAAAAAATATTCAGAGTCTAGACCACCTGGAGAGAGATACCCTACAGTGATCACAGTGTCTGCCTTGCATGCATCTGGCTTAGATTCGATCTCTGGCACCTGGCACCCCATATGGTTCCTTGAGCTCACCAAGAATGATACCTGAGCACAGAGTCAGGAGAAAGCCCAGGGCACCACTGGATGTAGCCCCAAAACAAACCATCATATTATACTTTGTTCCCTAAATGCTTGTATGGGCATCTCTTTCCCCCAACCACCAATGCACTCTACTACCACAACTCTACTACCAACCCAGTTACCCTCCTCCCTCATGTCTATGCAGCTCCCTGACTCCTTTTCTTCTAGTACCTCTTCTCAAACCCCAATATAGAACTTCCTCTGGTGAGAATTTATTTACTATTCCTGCATCTTTTAAACTCTCAGGAATCACAAAAATGTGTGATTCAAATGGCTAAATACAGAGAAAGAGGGGAAGAAAGAGAGAGAGAGAGAGAGAGAGAGACAGAGGCAGAGACAGAGACAGAGACAGAGAGAGTTGCCACAATTAATCTTAATAGAATTCATTTTGAAAATTTTGACAAACATTTTAAAATTAGTTTTCTATGGTGAAGAAAATAATTTCATTCTAGGTGCTTGAGAGGTAGTGCATGGGATAATTACTTATGAGGCCTGAGGTTCTTTCCGCAGTGATCTTTGGCTAACCCAGCCAGTGGTCCAAGGATTGATGCTGCTTAGGCCTTGCTATGCCTGAAATACTAATCTGGAGGTACTCCAGGACTACACTTGGCTTTAGTCCTAGGCACCGCCATGAGTTCTGGGAAACTAGAGCCAGCTTCGTATAAAGTATGAATGAGTCTTAACCTCTTTATTATCTTTCCAACACCTAAATATAATTTTAGATCTAAGTAAGAAATAGCATGTGAAAAAGCATAAATCCACTTATTGCAATAATTTGCACTTAATTTACCCTCAATAAAAATAAGTCATGCACAGGGCTGGAGCAGTGGCACAGCAGTAGGGCCTTTGACTTGCATGTGACTAACCTTGGACAGACTGAAGTTCAATCTCCTGGTGTCCCATATGGTCCCCCAAGCTAGGAGCACATAGCCAGGAATAACCCCTGAGCATCACAGGTTGTGGTCCAAAAAAGTAATAAATGTAAGCCATGCATACTGAGTTCTGAGGTGATGGTACTGAACATGGGCAAAGATTGTTCACACAGTTGATTCTGCGTTTAGTCCTTAAAAGCACATTCAATAAATATATACTTAAAATTATAAAAATTTTTGCGATGGTTTGGTGTGTTTGTTGTTTCTGCCTTGCCTTAAAGCAGGTGCCTCACGCAGACCAGTAGCTAAAGAAATTGATATATCTACACAATGAAATACTATGCAGGCATTAGGAAAAATGAAGTCATGAAATTTGCTTATACGTGGATGGATATGAAGATTACTATTCTGAGTGAATAATATGACTCATTTGTGGGACTTAAGAAAAACAAGATATAGTATGGTAATAATATCTAGAGAGACAATAGGGATAAGGGTCAGGAGGTCAAGCTCAGTGTAGAAAGCTCACCACAAATAGCTCTGAGTGTGACTAAAGAAGGATCTACTACAGTGTTCGGCAAGCCGAGGCTCCCAAGCTCATGTGGCTCTTTACATTTGTGTGTGTGTGTGTGTGTGTGTGTGTGTGTGTGTGTGTGTGTGTGTGTGTGTGTGTGTGTGGTTTTTGGGTCACATCTGGCAGTGCTCAGGGGTTACTCCTGGCTCCATGCTCAGAAATTGCTCCTGGCAGGCACGGGGGACCATATGGGACGCCGGGATTCGAACCGATGGCCTTCTGCATGAAAGGCAAACGCCTTACCTTCTATGCTATCTCTCCGGCCCCTCTTTACACTTTTGTTTTTCTTGACACTTTTAAATGCGGCTCTTCTGTGTGCCAGGCCGCCGCTCCAGGAGTCAGGACTCTACTCCTAGCCTCTATCAGTGAGCACCCTGTGTGCAGCCCTGGCGGTGTCATTTGTATCCTCCCAACCTATGTGGATACTTGCATGCAGAATGTTCTCAATAAAAAATTATTGAAACTAAAAACAGTGTACCATCCTATGTATTTTCGGTTTTAAAAATGTGGCTCTCAAAATAAATGTCCATTGCGGTTTTAGCGAGATTTGGCTCTGTTGAGAAAAAAAAAAGGTTGCCCACCACTGTACTAGGGCGATGATAGTTGGAACTGATTGCTCTGGACAAGAACTTGGTGCTGAAAGTGGAGAAAGTGACATGCAAGGCACCCCTCCATCAACAGTAGTGCAAACCATATTATAAAAAGGAGAGAGAGAAAGAGAGAGAAAAGCAAATTGCTTGCCCTAAAGACAGGTGGGTTTGGGGGTTAGGGGACGGGGTGAGAGGGAAAGTGGAGATATCATCGGTGACTGTGACTTGACAAGAAGAATGCACTTCTGAAAGAAGGCATACATTGTATGACTGAAACCCAAGAATGAACAATTTTGTAACTAAGGTGTTTAAATAAAGCAATTTTAAAAATTAAAATAATCTACAAAAACTGCTGTTTAGTCCCTTTACACATGAGCAGGCATTTGTTGAGCACTTACTAGGTGTCAGACATTGTTTTTGGCAAGACAATATGCTGACGAACAAGGCAGAAGGCATAAATTCAAGGGAACTATCTAAGAAGCAGAAGAAGCGGAGTAGGACAGTTGTATTCTTAGGTGGAAGTTACGTCAAGCCAACTTCTTTGTAAAATAAAAGATATTGATCTCAAATGTAAAATGAAATAAAATAATCATACAAAGGTAAAAAAATGTATGAATATAAAGTCATTTATTAAGTATGCTCGCGAACTGTGAAAAGTTGCTCTTGTCTTAAATGGAGTTGAGACAATAAGCTCACTGTTGTCTGAGGTAATCTCCTGTGGAACATTTGCTCTTGGCTCTTGGACAGCCACACCTCCTGCTTTCTTCTGTTGAAGGCTCTAAGTGCACTCTCATTGGTTGGCACCCTCTTCCCTGAATTCTAAATATTGCTGCACACAAACACATCTGTGCTTTTTCAGACCTTTGTACTTGGGAGGATACTTCTACCATAGGTGCTTTGTAAATGCTCTTTACTTTGCCCAGAACATTCTTCGGTCTCTCTGGTCTGATTAACTGCCACTATTCCAATAAACATCCACTTTCTTTTTCTTTTCTTTTTTCTTTCTCCCTTGCCTTGTCAAATCCTCTTTGATCAGATCAAATCTTCCTCACAACTGTCACCTCTTTGGAATTCTTATCACAGAATTAAAAAAAAAAAAAAAATAAATAGAGTATGATCAGGCATTTTACAATAGAGCTACCCCCTTGCCTAATAATATGTGCTTTGAGAAATCAGAGGTGAACACATTAAATCATAAAATATTCTTTCACTTTGTAGGAATAATAAAAATTAAGGCTCTTTCCCTTGTTTAAATCTAACTCTTGCCTTTTCTGCTGTCCAACCTTCATAGGTGAACACTCAAATGGGCACACAATAAACTCCTATCCAAGTTGATGTTTATTTTAAGATCATGATCAGTATTATTTAAAGAATGTAACTCTCCACTCAGATATTGGACCTTTGTTCTAGTTCATTCTACCCTATCTCCTTTGTTTATCTCATTCGAGATTTCTAACTTTGAACATTCCATGTTGATGACCAGCAAATCTTAAAAAAAAAAAAAAAGTAAAATAAAAAACCTCTGACTCAGATCTTTCTCTAGAAAGATATTTCTTTAGAGAACTTTTCTCTAGAATTCTAGAGAATTACCAACCATTCAATATTTTTGCTTGTATTTTGACAAGGCATTGAAAAATCAATCTTTCCACTTCTAGGTCCCTGAAAGGATGATTCATTTTACTCCATGAAAAAATTTCTACTCTAGAGTCTTTCCCTTTAAGTGAATGAATAATTCATCTCCCCTTTTGTTTAGGAAAAGACTTGCTTGATTCATCTCGAATACTTACATTCTCAATCCAGTTTTAATTAAAGTGCATCTTAAATTTCATCTTTAAAGCTGAATTGGGAGCTGGAGAATATCAGGTAGTGTATTTGCCTTGGAACTAGCTAAACTAGGTTCAATCCCGGGACCCCATATAATTCCCCAAGCATGACCAGGAGTCATACCTTAGTGTTAAGTCAGGATTAAATCCTGAGCATCATTGGGTGTGACCCCCCCATTTTTTTTTTCAGAAATAAAATTGGTTTGGAAGACATCTAAATGGTAGTCAAGGACACTTGCTTTGAATAAACAAACCTAAGTTTAATTCCTTCCTCATCACTGCACAGGCCCACCATCTTCTGGGAACAGCACTTGAGTGCTGCCTATGATAACCTGGTAGACCCTAGAACTGTTGGCTCAAGCACTGAACCACTGGCACAATTTTCAGAATACCAGTACAGTAACATCTAAACATATAAGCATTTATTGAAAGTCCCCACTTTCCACTATCACCTCTCATCTGGGTTATTCAAAGAAACACAGCTACAAGCACATTCACCCTACTTGGTCTTTCTATTGCTTATTTTGTCATTTAATTCTATTTTTAACTAAAAAATGAGATTGTTCCTGTCAATAGAAATATTGAATCATAGCATTGTTCTATCCAAATTTCTACAGAATGACTGCAAAAAATACAAAAGATTAAAAACATGACTCAGAAGTCTCTTGTTTTTCTAAGTCCAAATCCAAAACATTTTCAGGGTTGCGTAAGGCCTTACATAGCCTGTTGAGTATTTCCATTCTTGTTCCTTTCCCCTCAACCTAGCTCTATGGACAAGGTTACCCTCTGCTGTTCCTTGAGCATGTGGGGTCACCTTTGTCTACCCTCCTTTACCTTCATGTGCAATGCTGCTGCAGAGAGTCACGATGATGATTTCTTCACCTTCCAAGTTTGACTTTTGAATTCCCTGCTCATGTGGCCTTTCCTAAGTACCACCCTATTTAAAATGTCAAGTCTTATGGCTGAATCAATTTTAAAATGTAAGATTCTTGCCTTGCGTACACATTCAATCCCTGGCACCAAATACGTTCCTCTGAGCCCCACCAGGAGTGTTCTCTGAGCACAATGCAAGGAGTAAAGTTCATAGGATTTCCAAGTGTGGCCCCAAAACAAATGAAAACATTAAACAAAACACTGAAACCCTCTAATTATGTTAAACCTCTAATTATTTTCTAGGCCTTAAATTAAGAGTTCAGTAATTTTATTGTGACTCCTAGTCTGTTTGTTTCCTAGTCTGTGTTTGTCACTGAAGCCCCATACAATTGCTAAAAGTGTTTGGTTTTGCCCTGCTCTCACTAAGTGGCCATTGATTTTGTCCAATGTTGGACTGTCAGCACCAGCACCATTCAGTGATATGCATAGAACTCAGGGTTTTGAGCATGCCAGGAAAGTGCTCTACGAATGGGACCACTGGGACCACATTACAGGCCTTTTTTTTTTTTCCTGCTGGAGCAGTGTAAGAGCAGTTTTCAAGTAGTGCTCCAGATCTCTGAAACTACCCCCTGTATATTTTGTGATAAACTGGTCCAAAGTTGAATACAGGTCTTGAGAATATGTTGCTACTTTGACAATAGTTGTGTTCCAGGTCTCAGTGGATGATTCCATTCAGAGGTACTTGAGAAACCATGTGGCACAGGGGATCAAATTGGTGTTGAACTTTTTTTTTTAATTTTTGAGTCACACCTGGCAGAGTTCAGGGGTTATTCCTGGCTCTACACTCAGAAATCGCTCCTGGTAGGCTCAGGGGACCATATGAGATGTCGGGATTCGAACCACTGACCTTCTGAATGCAAGGAAAATGCCTTTACCTCCATGCTATCTCTCCGGCCCAGAGGGTTGAGAATTTTCAAATCTTGCATTCTAAACCTCGTACCCCCAACCTCCTAGTTCCAAATATCTTTTAAAACTTAAAATTTTATAGACAAATAATTGATATCTGAAATTACATGCTATTATGCTTGCATCAAAAAATCATATGTGCACTTTGTGAAATAATTACCAAATCAATTTAGTTAAAACATTAATATTCATATATTTGTTTTTCATTTGTGTGTAGTAAAACTGGTTGCATTCTTATCAACAAATTTCAGATATACAAAGTAGTTAACTGCAGTAACATGCTATAAGTTAGAGTCTCAGAACTATTCACTCTATTACTGAAAATTGTATTGCATTCTTTTATTTCTTCCCCCAAGATTTTGGCAACTATCATACTAATGCCTAGTTCTATGATTCTTGCCTTTTTCTCCCAAAAGCGATGCTTTGAATATTGGCTTCAAAATATAATTATTATAACACTAGCCACTTAAGTAAAAAGATAAATTAAAAGTTACCCTACATGAACTTCCAGTATTTGATAATGTTGCATGGATATTAAATAAAGCTGCAGATATTACAGAGAGTTGCAGTTCACATGGGGTGCATCTGACATGTCCTTTATTTAAATTTTGAGGACATTTGGAACTTTCACAAATACCTCAACTTCAAAATACCTCAACTTGAATCCTCTAATTTGCAAAATTACTCTCTTTCTTGTTAATAATTTTGTGATGCTGCTACTTTAAAAAAAAATAAAAGGAAGGGCACAAGTGGTAAGGCATCTTCCTTTCCTGTGCTAGCCTAGGACGTACTGTAGTATGATCCTCAGTATCCCACATGGTCCCTCGAGCCAGGAGCGATTTCTGAACGCAGAGCCAGGAATAACCCCTTAGCATCACCAGGTGTTGCCTCCAAAAACAATAAACAAATAAATAAAAGCTATTATAATTAAAGCATTACGTTAAAAAAAAAAAAAGAAAAGAGAAAGGAAGGACCATAGAGATAGCCCAGCAGTAGGGTGTTGCCTTGCTCCCTGTTGATCCAGGACTTACCTCAGTTCCATCCCCGGCATCCCATATGGTCCCTCAAGCCAGGAGCAATTTCTGAGAGCAGTCAGGAGTAACCCCTGAGCATCACCAGATGTGGACCAAAAACCAAATAAAAGAAACCAATATGACAGACTAACCACTCTCCCTTTTTCTCAGCCCATCAAACACAGACCTTTGCTGTATTCGATCCCCCTGAACTAACTTATCCCCTAAAACCCATCTATCAGCTTTATAGCTTCCCTGTCCGATTCACAGCACTGTTTTATTGATATTGCATTTTTTGAACTTTAGTAGTACTTATTTACAGCAAGTAAATAATGCTTTATGTTGCTTTAAAGTTGTTATTTTCGTTTATTTTACATTGATTTGAACTTCTAGTACAATTGAATCTCTTCTTTGATGTTACTCAGGGTGCCTTTCCTTACTTCCTTAGATGGGGAATAATTACTTCAAGTCTTCTGTATATGCACATCTTGCATATTTGTTTCTGTTATGTTCATATGTTTCTTCTTGGTATATACCTCCGAAACCACTTATAAATGTTGCCTTGATTTACTAATTTTCTTTCATTTATATGCTCAGATTATCACTGGATTTTATGCTTGAACAACAAGTATTGCTGTGATATCATTAGTAACTAACATAGAGCAGAAATGTTTAACTTTAGGGGGGCATGACACTCACGAGTTACTCCTGGCTATGCGCTAAGAAATCGCTCCTGGCTTGGGAGACTATATGGGATACCGGGGGATCAAACCACTGCACCATCAATCTGGCCCCGTAAATGTTTAGAAATTGAAGGAATTAAATTATTTTAAAGAAAGTGACTTAGAGATTCTTATGAGCCATGATTACTGTAAATAATTAGTAAGCAATCTGACTGTGGAATTCAAAGAAGAATTCTCCATGAGGAAACAAACTTAATTATCAGTTTTATGGAATCCTAATAAAAATAATCTATCCATTTAGCACAATGGCTTTGGTGTAGAGAGGACTGACCTAATCCTTGTCTTCCTTCTTCCTTCTTCCCTCAGAAATTTGCCAGCTGAAGACCAAATTCAGAAGAATGTGAATACGTAAGTTATTTAAAAAATATATTTATTTTTGGTTTTTATTTTGTTTTTGTTTTGGGGCCACACCTAATGACGCTTAGGGTTACTTCTGGCTATGCCCTCAGAAATTGCCCCTGGCCTGGGGGACCATCTGGGATGCTGGGTGATCGAACTGCTGTCCATTCTAGGTTAGCCACGTGCACCACCGTAAGTAGTTTGAAATCGCATTTAATGGTGTATAAGTCTCAATACTGGTTCTCTCCTCAAGGATTATTCCTATTGACTTGGGGAAAAAATGCCAGGGAATCAAACCCAGGATGAAGAAATACAGAAAGCAAGTGCCTTACCTGCTGTATTATCTCTCCAGGTCCTTTGTAAATTGTTTTGTTTGTTTGTTAGATTACACTCTTTTACCCAAAATAAAGAAGTTCTCAATTCCCTCTTTCTTTTCACTAATCCCTTTGACTTGTAAATGTCCACCTGGATAGGCACTTTTCTCTCTCACTCAACCCCCAACCTCAGTTGAATTTGAACTGATCAATTAGGTGGTTTCAATTTGGTGGTCCCAAAGTGACCACAAGGCAAGAAGCTACCAGAGCCTATATTCTTTTTCCTATGCCTGCTAGGCTTATTAATTTGCTCAGCGACCCTGCTACAGACCAGTTCACCTGGACTTGGAAATATGGTGTGTAGATTTATTTTACTGTTTTAACACAATCTACTTCAAGGCATACTTCTTGTTCTTTTAGAATTAGAGCAAGAAACATTATGTAATAGATATGAAAAAGCCATTTTTATATAATATCCATAGACTTATGTTTAAATTACAACTCTGAAAGCTAGCATCTGATTTGTTTAAATTAGATCACTTCTCTCATCCACATTTTTCTCATTTGCAAATGTGAATTATAATAGGTAAACTTAGAGGAATACTGTAAAGAACCTACTTTGCAAGAATGAAGTGGTGAATTCCATTTCTAGTGACTCTTTTGATCACCAAGTCAAGTTCCAGAATCTCTACTCCACTCCAGTCACGCCACAAGAGTGTGGATCTCTGGTGACTGTGTGTGAAAACTGAAACTACAGATGTGAAAGTACTATAGTTAGAAGTGTGGCCCCAGAAAACTACTGCTGAAACAGCATAAAGACCTATGGTGAGCATTGCAGCCAAAACATGTGGAAATCATGGTAATCAATCATATGTTCCAAATACATATCCAAGCCCATGGCACCTCATCGCTGCAATAGAAATAAAGGGCAGATGAAGAGAAAAACAAATCAAGCAAACCTTAAAGTAGAAAATTTTAGAGTATTTGATTAAGTTCGCAAAATATATATTTTAGATTATCTTAACATATTCTTATAATTCTCACAGACTTAAGTTATCTGTATTGTTGAAAGATTTACTCTTTTGTTAGTATTAAGAATATGAGGTTGGGGCCGGGCGTTGGCGCTGGAGGTAAGGTACCTGCCTTGCCTGCGCATGCCTAGGACAGACCGCGGTTCGATCCCCTGGTTCCCATATGGTCCCCCAAGCCAGGAGCAACTTCTGAGCGCATAGCCAGGAGTAACTCCTGAGCGTCGCTGGGTGTGGCCCAAAAACAAAAAAAAAAAGAATATGAGGTTGTATGTTTTTGGTTTTACTTATAAAGCATAATCTTTTCAATGATTTTCTAAAAGCTATTCTTGCTACAAACATATTTGGGAAAGTATTGCTAGTTATTCTGTTTTGGCTATAGTTATATTTTCTTCTATCTTCCTGTGTAAAAAGACAAACACAATATCTGGCCATACATGATGTTCCTTCAGATTTATTAGAAAAGCAGAAAAAAGGAGCAGAGTATTATAGCAATATACAAACTTTGTCTTGTCTCATTACCTAACCTAACTCGGGATTTTCAACTCGAGTAAGTTTTATAACAAATATACCATAAAAAGGAACTGGTCTATTTTTTCGATCATTATAAAATTCTTTAACATGAAAATACCTATTGTGAACATTTTCCAGTTAGCATAGCAAACATTTTCTCAAAGTAAACATAACCATATTCTTGGGTTGTATAAATTATTTTTAATGAAATCATGAGATCTTAAAAACTCTGTAAAGTTCAGGAAAAACTTATGAAGCACCTTTGTTATAATTATATTTCTTTTCATCTACCTCACTGTTCAAATGTAAAGTTTTCATCTGAAATAGTGTGAGATTTGAATTAAGATAGAGAAAATTGTTTATTTCCTTAATTATGATATAATTAAAACAAAAAAACTCAGTGATTAAATTTTTAATCACCAAAACTAACAGTTAAAATATAAAATATTTTATGAAGTGCAATGTTTTAAGAATTAATTTATAAATAATTCAGTGGAGCATAATACATTTCATTATTATAAAATGAGTATTTTATTGTGGATTTAGAAGAAAATGATTAACTTTCCTAATCAACCTATAAACTTTCTCTTTGATATAAATTTTAGTAATATAAAAGTATTTAAGCAGTCAAATTAATAAGAAAAATTTATTTTACATACTATTAATAATCTTGGAAAAGTTTTCAGGGTGCCTTCTTTTACTGATCAAAATATACCTTTGACCACTAATTATACTTCATATTCAGTCAGAAATGTTTTCTTTTATACTTAACCAGAAAATAAAATATGAAGGCATATACAAACACATGAGTTTGTGTTTAGCTAGTGATTTCTAACTGCTAAAAATACACTGTACCTACATGTAATAATATAACTTAACATGTTATCATACTTTCAAATGATGATTTATATTTTTAAATTTCAAAAGTGGTACTTTTAGAGTAAAATATACACTGGACAACAGAAAGTACAATTGTTCTTAAATTATTTTACTCAAAATAGCTATAAAATCTCACAAAATAAACACCTTACAAAATCTTGCTTAATAAAAGTTGTCTGTCCTAATTTCCAATTTTATATCAAGAAATAACATTATGTAGAAGCTATGACTGATAGATGATTAATCAAAAAAATAATAGCAGCCTTGGGCTGGAGTAGTGAAGAGATAGTACAGTGGTAGGGTACTTGCAATGCAGTCAAACTGGGCTCAATCCTTGACATCCTGTATGGTCCCTAAACCTGCTAGGAGTAATTCCTGAGAACTGTGTGGTATGCTTCCAAAACAAAACAAAGCAAAACAAATAAACCTCTAAATTCTTTGAATATTTAACTAGTTAATAATTTGAAGGGGTTTGGTCATACTGGACTGTCCTTGGACCTTATTTCTGGCTTTGTACTTAGTAATCAATACTGGTCTAGCTTTGGAGACCATGATGCAATATATTGAACCCAGATCTACAGCATGCAAAACAAGCACCTTACCCATTATACTGTATCACAAACCTTGTTAATTTTAAATTTTTAGCTGAATGAATTAATATCAACATATCGTATTTATAATTAAAGCCAAATTAACAGAATTTGACACATAAAAGAAAGTATTGCTTAAAATAATAGCTTCTTTCTACTATAAGTATGAAATCCTATCCTATACAGTTGCATAGGATACAAATAATTTTAATAAGAAATGCAATTAATTTTGGTGCTGCTAAAAATAAAACCTGGTATCTCACACATGTACACACATGTCTACCTTATCACTGAGTCTTATCCACAGCCTTTCAGAATAATCTATTAACCCATGTGGTCATTTAACAATCATCCAACAAACATCAAACAAGTATTTCCTTAATAGATTTTATTTTTAAACACAAATGAGACCACCTTTAGTTCTAATCTTCCATTCACTTTAAAAGTAATTATCATTTTATACTGAATACTAATTGTATGGTCCCCATATGGATTGTCAGTTGATATTTAGTTTACCCTTAGGTCTAATTTCTGTGTATCAGTGTTACAAGACTAATGCTTGCTAGTCTAGTTCAATGAGTGCTTAAAGATAGTGAATTTGAGTTAGGTAGAGAATTCATACTCTTGCCAAGGTACTTATATATATAAAAAAATACTTCTTTGAAGTTGTTAAACAACATAAACTTGTGAGTCTTAATGTATGGGCACCAAGGTTGTACTTTTTTCATAGTTCTCGCATGTGATCCTCATACAACCTCTGTGACTCACTTAGCTATTTCATGTCTTTCCAAACCTCCTAGAAGCTGTGGGAACACAATAGCTCATTCATATGGGCAAATTCAAGGATAAGCTCAAAATGTTCCCAAAGAAAGCAGTGCTATGTATCCCTCTGCAGAGTAAGAAATATTTAGCAAATAATGCAAATGAAAACCAGTTGGGAAAAGGCAACAATTCTCTGGCACCGAAGGCCATATTTCTAAAAGGAGAGTCTCACCAAAGATTTTGTAGAGAATATTCAAATTTTATCTAAAATAAAATTTCATTTTTCCATAATTTACATAATATCCAGTTCTCCATACTCTTCCATAATATCCAAAGTGACATGTTTTCAAAAAAAATAAAAAATACTTTCAGGAAAGAGCAATATATACATGTCTATAAAAGAAAATGAAAATACTTATTTTTGGAGAACCAGAAAACTAAATCAGACAAGAAGAATTTAGGGAACTTTTGTGCTTATAGTACCCTTATTCATTCTTGATAAGGGTTCACCTCTGGGGATAGAAGCTGTTATCATTACAACTTCAAAAATACCCCTACATATGCATTTGTTACTCTATTAAAAGGCATCTTATTTAAATCTATTTAACAGATGTTACTTTCTTAAAGGCATACTTAGTGCTTTATACAAGTCTTTGCTAGTGTCCTAAATTTTGGTTCCAGATGGTCTAGAAACTCAAGTCCTTCTTCTTCTTGTCGATCACTGCAGCAGCCTACTGAGCCGGCCATGGACCCTTTTCCTTCGTAGTTATAAGAGCGAACGTAGTCTTCAGAATGCTTATGCTCCTCATCTTGACCACACATATACACCTTCTGTATTAATAAAAAGCACATTTTATTATTTTTTAAAAACACCTAAGCATATTAGCATAAAAATAATGTCTTTGATTTACCTTTTACTGTTTAATTTTTAATCAGAGTGTGTCCTCTAATGGATTCCTACATATAAAAAATGCACATAATTGGTCTGTATCATTAATTATTAGAATATAGCAAATAAATAGTGGTTCTAGTGAAAACATTTATGAAAAGTAAAGCTAAATATACATTATACAACTTATAAATTTTCATTTGAATATAAGATTCATAGAATTGATCTTTATCTATATAGTTTCTTCACATATTTGCACTTGTGAGGCTATGATTTCTACCAGCTAAGATTATTATTCCTGTATTTTTACTCTCATTAGCTATAATCATGTAACCCATTAAAATCACTAATATTAATCTATTGATTAAGATGATCATAAATAAAAATAAGGAACTAACTAAAATAAAATAAAACCTTAATAATCTATTTGGTTGATTTTGATGGTCAGGACCCTCTAAAAAGCATTTAACCATGAAAGATGTCTATAATTTATCATTTGTGTTCTATTCTATAACAACTATTTTTTTAATTTTTAAAAAAATTTTTAAAATAACATTTTAAGTATTTTATTTCTGATAATTTTCTAGTAATACTTAAGATGTGACCTATCCATATTTTTATTCATCTTAGTCACATATACAAATGCCATCTAAAGTTTAGTTAGCCTTATTTAAAAATTCAACTCAAGAAAATTATCTCTGGATTCGAAATTGATATTCTTATCATTTATAAAACAGAAATTTACAAAGGTGTTGCTTTCTAGATGCCTGAGGAAGAAATATCGATGAATAAATATAATTTAGCTATATCCAATAAATCAAAGACACTGGCACTTACTTCGCCAAGCCGAGGTTGAGTGAAGCTGTGCCAATCAGTGTATGTGTATCTGCCAACATCCATTCCTCCCTGTCCTACTCCCTTAGCCGATTCCAAGGTCTGGTGTCCACCGCCTTTGTTGGATTCCAATGTGTAGCCACCTTTGAGCATCTCAAAGCTTTGCTGAGTTTTGATTCCCTGGCCACCAAGAGTGCCAACAGACATGCTTGTGTCACAAATGTTGGATGCCTGGGTGGGGAGTCTAATATTTGCTTCCTGCAAATAAAATTAGAATTATATGAATAAATCAGATGGAATTAAAAAATTCCTGCTTTACCACAATAGTCAAACTATTACCATCTATGTCTTTCAGTCCTCCATGCATCACTCCAAATAATTGGAACCCTATCATAGGTATCGTAGATAAAAAATGCCACCCTTACCGCTATACACAGAAAGTTTATATATTGAAATTTGATCCTCATAAATGCTTCAGAATATTCTCTTATTTAAATACAAGGTTATAATCAATATAACTAGTGAAAGTGATGCCATCTTCAACTAGTGGCCTAAACTAATGTTAAGTTTTTCATTGGGAAAATTTAGACACAGACATGCACACTGGGAGTCTACAATGACTTTATTTGATTTATCTTCCCAAGAGCTGAGCTTCTATAGAAGCTATAAGAATCCATCAATAAATCATTTCCTACTTCTTTAGGGGAACATGGTCCTGATATTCCTTGATTAGCAAGCTCTATCCTTCTGTAAACTAAGACAAGACATTTCTATGGAATAGATCACTCTGTAGCATTTTTGTTATGGAAGTCCAAGGAAACCAACTCACGGAATTTAAACAATTTAACACCTGAGGGATAATTGGAATTAGACTTGGTAAAATAAGTGCTTAATTAACTTTCTATGGGACTGGAAAGATAGTATAGTGGACAGGGCAGTTGTCTTGTATACACCCAATCTGAGTTCAATCCCTTACATCCAATATTGTCCCCCAAACACTTCCAGGAGTGATTCCTGAAAGTCGCCAGATATAATTCCAGAACTTTAAACAAAAATGAAATAAAACTAACTGTTTTTATTAATACTGTTTTACAACAACAACAACAAAAGGATCATCTTTAAATCACCATACATACAAAGAAAAATAAAATCTGATTTACCGTAACTTCTTCTCCAGGTCCTTCAGTATTTGATACAATTAAATTTTGCTGAGCTACATCTTCTGGAAAACATTTCTTTACTTTTCTTTGAACAGTTACACAAAAGCATGTAAACATAATACCTGAAAATCAAAATTATATAGGTAAATATTTTTCATACTGATATATTAAATCATTTGAATCACAATTTTCAATGTTTACTTCACAGACTTAAAATGTCACTCTTTGTAAAATAACATTTCTAATAATTAAAAATGTAACATAATCATTTTGACTATATATCAAAAGTATCATACATTAAAATGTATAAGCTGTAGCTGCCTATATACAGATATTTGAAAATCACTGATATAAAATAATTTTCTATTACTGAAACTTTTTCAAGTTTTCTTAATTAATGCTAACCTGAAATACAATTCATTATCCTTTAATTTTAATGTTCTTGTTCTCATATTTAAAGTACATTTCTTTTCTTTTCTTCCTATTTCTTCCTTCCTTCCTTCCTTACTTTCTTTCTTTCTTTTTTTTGTTTTTGTTTTTTTTTTTTTGCTTTTTGGGCCACACTCGGTGACACTCAGGGGTCATTCCTGGCTATATGCACTCAGAAATCACTCCTGGCTTGGGGGACCATTGGGACACCTGCGGATTGAACCGCAGTCTGTACTAGTTTAGCACAAGCAAGACAAATGCCTTACCAGTTGCGTCACAGCTTCAGCCCCTAAAGTGCATTTCTTACTGTCATCATATAGTCAAGTCTTTTCATACAGTGTGAGGATTGAGACTCTTTTATTTTATCTTTATTTAAGCACCATAGTTACAAACATGTTTGTAGTCATAAAAAATAACTTTCCCCTTCACCAGTGCAACTTTCTGTCACCAATGCTTCCCATTTCCCTTCTCTCCCATACCCTGCCTGTCTTATAGTCAGGCATTCTATTTCTCTCACTCACTACCATTGTCATGAAAGTTGTTGGAGTAGTTATTTCTCTAACTGCACTGACCAATGTTTGTGGTAAGCTTCATATCATGGCCTGGTTGTTTCAAACCTCATCTCTATTGTCTCTGTGCATTATTACTATACCAAATTTTATTTTTCTTAAATCCCAAGATGAGTGAGACTATTGTGTGTCCATTTCTTTCCCTCTGATTTATTTCACTCAGCATGAGTTTCAATGTCCATCCAGGTATAGAAAAATTTTATGACTTTATTTTTCTTGATAGCTGCATACTATTCCATTGTACCACAGTTTCTTTAGTCACTCATCTGTTGTGGGGCATCTGGGTTGTTTCCATATTCTAGCTACTTCAAATAGCACAACAATGAGCATAGGTGTGCAGAGAGAATTTTTGTATTGTGTTTTTGTGTTCCTAGGGTATATTCTTAGGAGTTGTATTGCTGAATCATATTAAAGGAACTTTTAAAATGCTTCTTAATTCCTAACTAACAAATTAATGTAAAAAGAGTAAGAAGAGTAAAATGAGCATAGTGTATTAATAGTTCTTTTCCAGTCCAGAATTAACAAAAATGCTTACCGTACTTTTTCCACACTGAAATTTTCATTTTGCTTAGTCTAAATTTAAGCTAGTACTGTTGAAATTTAAAAAATATAGGACCTATGAAAAGTGTGTATATCACAGGGTAAAGATTATTGGTTTTAAAGAAAGTAATAAAACACAAGTTTTGTTCTGTGTTTTATTTCACAGTGAATTCTGTAGAAAATATTAAATCATGCAAATAGGTTATCAAATTAATTGTGAAAAATAATGAAGAAAGAAAAAAGTAGAAAAAGATAAGGGAAAAGAAAAAATAGAGGAGAGAAAGGGTGGAAGAAAGGAGAGAGGGAAGGGAAGAAAAGGACAGAGAAAAGGAGAGGGAAAGAAGTGAGGAAAGAAAAAAAGCAAAGGAGAAAGGAAGAAAAAGAAGGAAGCCTGAAAGGATGGAGGCTAAATGTGACAATTATTCTTATTATTACTTTTCCTGTTTCCAAAAAACTGTATGCAGAGTGTAAAATGTTGAAACTAATTATTTTGAGAACATTTAGTATACCAATCTGGAAGGTTGAAAGATTATAACATGCTATATGAGAAGAAATATTAATTGTAATTCTATCTACCATTTCATAGAAAAATAAACTTATATGGAAAATTATTTACTTAGTATCACATAAGATAATTATTTGAAAATATAATCCAATATATCTAAATTATTTTATTTATTTCATTTAAATTTTATCACTTTTTTGGTTCCTCTTTTATGACTTAAAATTCCAACTAATTTTGAAAAGGAAACATTTACAAAAATCAATAAATACAATAATTATAAAGAACTGCCATATCTTTAAAATGCTAGATGTAATTTCAGTGGCTAGTTTAAATAATTATACTTACATAATAACAAAGCAGAACCCAGAACCATAGCAAGAATAGCCCATTTTCCAAGGATTACATTTGGCTTGACATCTCTCTCTCTTGCATTCCATTTACAGTCACTTGGAGTTGAGCAGTCACATACTTTAACGGATAACATTTGTTTCGCAGAAACACCATGTCTATCTTTTATTTGCATAGGCACATTATAATAATTACTTTCAAGATTTTGCCGTAAACGAATAATGGCAGTTTTGCCTATGGAGAAATAGAAAGAATTATTATCAAGATAGCCTTTCAATAGCAGTATTAGTCTAAGGTGGGGTCTTGGAATACAGGTTGTAGAATTTTGTTTAGAAGGAAAATGTTTGACTTTATTTTATTTCTTTTTTTTCTTTTTATTCCCTCTACCCTAACTTCTTTATTTTTAAAGAACTAAAAATTAATTGAGAATGCTCTAAGCTTAATTTACCAATCAATGCTTAATATGTTATTCAAATATTACCTAAAATATATTTTACACTTTCATTAGAGATTTAGAAAGAATATTCAAAAGATAAATATGTTATATATTACTTTAAAATAATATATTTAAGACAATTTCTTAATTGGATGTGGCCCATATTATTACATAGGATAAGATACTATTATGTAGGAGCAAAATCAGGCATAAACGACCTAACTTTCTGCTCCCCTGGCATAATTCTTTTTTTTTTTTTTTTAGTAACACTCTGTGATGCTCAGGTTTACTCCTGGCTCTGCCCTCAGAAATTGCTCCTGCCTTGCCTTGGGGGACCATATGGAACCGGGGGAGGGGGGTGTGATGGGATGGATTGAACTACAGTCCATCGTAGGTCAGCCCTGTGCAAGGCATACAAAGGTCTTATAGCTATGCTACCGCTCCAGCCCCAAAGACAATTTCTTAAGGAGAATATTTATTATAAATTCAAGTAAAAAATATTCAACCTATTGAGCATATTACCGTCCTTCCTTGGCTCTAGGGTCCAAAGCCTACTGGCAGAATTATCCAGAAAGAATTGAAAAGGTGGCCCATTATCAGGTCCATCTGGATCTTCTGGTTTAAGAACAGCAAAATCCACATCATTCTGACAAATTGTCACTTCATTTGGAATCTGAGGAGGGTGATCATTAAAGTCTTCTAATCGAACTACTAATGTTCCAGTGCAAGATCTGCCATCTAGGAAAGAAAATAGTTAAATGTTATTTCTTTATGTATAAGTCTAATTACTTATAATTCCAATTCAAATGATTGATAACTGTCAGAAGTTGAACTCATAGATAAGCATTTGAATCAAATTCTATTACTACAAGTTTAAAGTCGTGACATCTATATTGGTGGATGTACCAGACATATCTATATATTTGGTTTTTGTTGTTGTTGTTGTTTTGGGGTCATACTAGGTGGTACTCAGGGCTTACCCAAGTTCTCCGGGAGGGCTTACAGGATGATATGAGGTGCAGATGATGGAACTGAGATCAGCAGTGTGCAAGGTAAAACACTCTTCCATACTATCACTCTAGTTCCATATTTGGCTATTTATTTATTTATTTGGTTTTTTTTTTTTTGGTCTACACCCAATGACCCTCAGGGTTACTTCTGGCTATGCGCTCAGAAATCGCTCCTGACTTGGGGGACCATATGGGACGCCAGGGGGAGTCTAATCAAGGTCCGTCCTAGGCTAGCGCCTGTAAGATAGACACCTTACCGCTCCATGCCACTACTCCAGCCCAGTATTTGGCATTCTTTTTAGACAAAATATATATTAAACAATGAGCAGTAGCACTATGTAAAAGGCTGGGCGGTGGCGCTGGAGGTAAGGTGCCTGCGCTAACCTAGGATGGACTGCGGTTAGATCCCCCGGTTCCCCATATGGTCCCAGTGCCTGCCAGGAGCGACTTCTGAGCGAATAGCCAGGAGTAACCCCTGAGCGTCACCAGGTGTGGCCCAAAAAAACCAAACCAAACCAAAACAAAACAAAACAAAACTAATTTTATCTTACATATAAATGAAAAATACATATATAATACAAATATGTATAATTTATTTATATATAAATAATATATACAGATATAAATATATAGTATATATAATATATAGTATTTAGTAAATACATAACATATAGTATCTATAATTATCTATATAGCATATATTTATAAATATACTTTATATATAAAACATCATTGATGTATAAAACATATATACATATTATTACATATGCTAAGATACTATTATATAGGAGCAAAATCTGGCATATGCTCCATTACTCGACATATCTCTATACTCCTCTGGCATAATTCTTTGGGGTCTTTTTATGGGGGGACACACCTGGCAGTGTTCAGGGGTTACTCCTGGCTCTGCGCTCAGAAATCACTCCTGGTTCAGGGGACCATATGGGATTCTGGGGATCGAATCCATGTCCTTCCTAGGTCAGCCACATGCAAGTCAAACACCCTACTTCTGTGCTACCATGCTAGCCCCAATACCACACATGCCCCAATCTGGCATAATTCTTTATGAACCACACATACTAATATTTAAATTGTAAAATCATAGTTATTCAAGGATTGATTTAATGTACTCAAACAAGGATGTAGCTCTATATCTCTCCTTTGTCTTTCTCTGACCATTTGTTTTTGCTTCTTTACTATAACTTTATGTGTGTCTCACTACTTCCTGTTGACTTGTCATATTATGTAGTCAACTTTCAAATACTTTTCACATCATGTGAAATTTGATATGACTTCTACAGCTGTCATCATAGATAGCATCCTTTGATTTCTCAGATCATGTGATTTATAATTGGCTTACATACTGAGCTGCGAACATGTTAGTCCTCAGAATTAAGCATTATTTATCTTGAGAACCTATTGAATTGCCAGATATTACTTGTCTGACCTGTACCTTAACACTAAAATACAGAATATAATGTAATTACATTTTTATGTTTATATGACACTACCATAAAAATATTACCCATAAAAATAAATGTATACTCTCATCCAAGTTCAATGATTTGTTCTTGGGATCAGAAATTTTGGCTCAACTATGCACCACTTTGATTGGCCTGTTCCTAAATAGATGTTTTCAAGTAAAATAGTGCACATTACTTGCTTTTAAAAGAAAATTAAGTAAATAAAAATGTAAAAAATGTTACTAATCTTGATAAAGTAATCCAATACAATTGATACAATTTCAAAAATTAAAATGTCTAGGAAAATATTAAATTTCTCTTGTTTTAAAGACTCATCTAAATTTTGAGGCACATATGTTGAATTTGTCTCAAAAATACAGGCAGGCAGAGGGGGTGGGGGAGGAGAGATGGGACATTGGTGGGAATGTTGCATTGGTGCAGTGGGGTGTTCTTTTTAATAACTGAAACCCAACTACAAACATGTTTGTAATCATGGTGCTTAAGTACAAATATTATTAATAAAAATTACAAAAAACTGACAGTATATTGTCATCTTACTTCTGGGATATAAAGTAAAGAATATATGATTAGCAGCTAAGTAAAAATGGTCATTGTGCAAAAACATTTTTCTATCTCCGAACTAATTTTAGGCAACTAATCAATCCATGTATTAGTGATAACTATCACAATTCCACATTTTCTAGGAATATCTGAGGTTTCCTAAAGTCGAAACTTATAATGTTTCAATAATAGAGACTGAAAAGCAAGTTTCCCCTTGTTACTTGAAGATTTCAGGAATCAGCCCACAGCATGCAGCTCACATTCAATTCCTTTAGTTCAGTTCATTATTAGAAAAATTTCAAAGTCTTATCTGCTTACAATATACATCCACATTTCCAACAATTTATGTTTCCCTTTAAACTACAGACCCATAATGTTTGTCTCTCCCACCTGATGCTAAAAGATTCTTTACAACTAAATGTTTCTAAGCAACACTTTGAACTCAGTTTTCTACATTAAAACTAATTGCTTCAAGTTACAGTTACCCATCTGGAATTTGCAAAGATCTTGTTCAGAAACTACACCAGGTGGAGCAGGTAGGTGATTTATGAAAGTCTCAAATAGCAAAGGGATGGTGAATATCTAATATTTCCTTACTATTAAATCAGGCATTTAATTTTTTAAAAATTTACTCACCTGCATCCATTGCCATCACAGAAATATTATATTGGTCATTTTTTACAAATTTTGATTCTCTGTCGAGTACCTTTACAGTTTTCAAATCACCAGTGTTTTCGTCAATTTCAAACCAATTACCTTCATCAACTACTTTCTTATACCTAATTTAAAAAAATGCGAATGATCAAACCAACAAGTATATATTATGTTAAAATCTATGATGTTAAAATTTCATTTTGAAAATACAGAGTTTACTAAGTTTGTAATCAATGTATATCACATTGAAAACCAAGGAACTTATTTTAAAATATTTATTACTTTAAGCCTTGGCCACTGCGAGTTTCTGGATCCAATGCTTTGTATCCCTGAAGAGATTGGCCAGCTGGGAGACCATCTCTACTCTGAAGAATTCTGACTGGAGGTTGGCATTCAGGGCCCTCATCAGCATCTTTAACTCTGACAGTGACGGTAGTCGTACACATAGTAGGAGTTTGAGTGTTTGATAATTTAGAGAACTGTGCTTCATTGAGTACACCGATTTGCAAAACAACTTCTTTACTGGATTCAAAGTTTAATGCCTGTTCAATAAAACAAATTTAATGGGTCAATACAAAATACTACGTCTAGAAGACTTACAATTCTAGGATAAAGATATAAAACAGATCATTTTGAAATAGAAATTGTAACAAAATTTTGTATCAATATAGTTGAAGACAAATGAAACTTTCCTTAGTGGTAAAACGTATTAAATGCAAAACTGCTGGGGGTTTTCATTTGTTTGGTTTTGTTTTTTTGGGGGGTGACACACATGGCACTCAGGGTTACTACTACCTCTGTGCTCAGAAATCGCTCTTGGCAGGCTCCAAGAACCATGTTGGGATGCTAAGAATCAAACCACCTTCAGTTCTGGTTGGCTGCGTGCAAGGCAATGCCCCACTGCTGTGTTATCTCTCTGGCTCCCAAAACTGCTGTTTTTATGATTAAAACAATATGTCCTTACACTTTTTTTGGAAAGGTTCTGCCTTTCGTTTTTTTTTAAATTAATTTTTATTTTTAATTATGAGCACAAAGATGCAAAGAAAGAGGACAAGGTAAAGTTACAGTGGAAAGACAATCACCCATAAACAGAATTCTCAGTAGTCCCATTGCTGACATCTTAACTTTGAACTTTCAGCCAAAGAACATTAAGAAAAATAAATCAGAACCCAGGTACAATTACTTTGTCCCTCAAGTCCCCAGAGTATAGTACATAATATTTCTTAGCAGCACACAAAATAATTTAAAGACATAAGACTTATGTAACTCCTTAAACATTGAAGGCAAAGTACTTTTTTACATTTACATGCATATGCATATTAGTTTAAGTTAACCTCAAAAGTTTAAGTGGGTTGTTTTTCTTAAGGATTAGAGTCATAGGAGCACAGTAAAAACAGTGTTAGAGTGGCAATTATTGTTTGCATAGACCCAGCAAAATATGAGGGACATGGAAAGGAAAAGCCTTGGCCTAAGTACAAGGAGACCTTACCCCTGAACTTTCCTGGCACAAGACCAACCCTAGTGCCTTTCCTTTTTACTACATATTTAAATTATCAATAGAAATTCAAAATATGCTTTTATATATATGCAAATAGAATTGCTTATTAATTTCTAACTAAATATAATAGTTGTAATAACTAAAAACATAGTTCATTCATGGTAAGTATATAAAGCAATTCTAGAGACAAGTAGAATCTGATATTTGACTGAAAATTAGAGTATTGGAGTACTAGAGCAAATATTCTAAAGTTAGTAAATGAATAGTTGTAGTATCTAACACTTTTTTCAAAGCAATAATATTTTATTACATTTGTGTTTTTATATCTAAACTGAAACATTAGAATCTGAGAATAATAGTTGAAATTAAAAATATATCTAGATAAAAAAGAACCATAGGGCCAGAGAGATAGCACAGCGGCCAATCCTGGACGGATCCTGGCATCACTTATGGTTCCTGAGCCTGCCAGGACCAATTTCTGAGCACAGAGCCAGGATTAACTCCTTTTATTTATTTATTTATTTTTTGGTTATGACCAAAAAAAAAGGAAAAAAGAAGAAATAAAATACTTTGCAAAAAAGAACCAAAGTATGATAAACTAATCTAGAAGGTGAAAGATAGAAACTAAAGAAGAGTTAAAGAGTAGTCAATATAATAATTAAAGGAATTTTCTAAATCCTATTCATGAAAAGCAGTGTATACATATATCTACCTCTAAAACATTGTCTATAACACACATTGTCTCTAAAACATTAATGTAAAATTGAGAGGTTATCGATAGCAATTTACCAATTTGCCAGACTAGGAATAAAACTTGGTTCAATTAGACATTACTATAAAGCAATTGCGAGTGAATTTTTAAATCAAAAAATATTGACTAACTCAATATAGGAGTTAAACTCAATATAAATGTTAAAATATATAAGAAAGGAAAACTATTATCTAAGAATGGAGGAAATTGTAGAGTTTAGTAGTGATGCCTCTGCTACTAACCTGCTGTAGAGATTTAGATGGATTTGGTACTCTATGCTACACATTATTAATTTCTTATAGTATTCATCTACCCAGTAATGTGGTCAGATGACATTTGCCAATAAAACATTAATTTCCTGTTTCTGAAAAAGTTTGGTAATTTTTGCTTTTATTTCATCTTTATATTTTCTCTTGATTCATTAATGAAAGGTGATTCTTTTTCTTTTATTGTTCCCATGATCGAATACAAGGCTTAACAGGTGAGATGAATACACTAAACTATAATTATTTTTTAAAGACTCACATCTTCTCAAGAGATTACTTTTATTGTCCAGTTAATGTCATGGATAAGTAAGTGGACCTACTATATTATCATTCCTGCTCGAGTGGAGAGGCTATAGAAAATTACAGAACAGGGGCCCGGGAGATAACATGGAGGTAAGGCGTTTGCCTTTCATGCAAAAGGTCATAGGTTCGAATCCCGGTGCCCCATATGGTTCCCCGTGCCTGCCAGGAGCAATTTCTGAGCATGGAGCCAGGAGTAACCCCTGAGCACTGCCGGATGTGACCTCCCCCCGCCCCCCAAAAAAAGAAAATTACAGAACAAAGGAGAGCTTCAAAATGCCTGGTCTAACATTGTCAGTTTATTGCCCTTTATCCTTTTCACTGGTAATTTTTTAGTGGTATTATTTTTCTGTATTCACAATGAAATTTATCATTGATTTTTAAGGTACTTTATTTGATTTCTCTTTAGTTTCAAGTTTTAACTAG
>PVKC010001104.1:2500-54199 GCA_004027635.1 Crocidura indochinensis
GATGACATTTGAAGTCCTGCCATTACAGAAATATGGTTTAACCGGGCATTCCCTATCTAATTGACAAAAAATGTGCCTTTTAATTAGAAAATATAACTTTACCAATTTTGGAATGAAGCCAAATGATTACAGAGTATGTCAGTGTTTAAATCGAGTGTTTTACCAGTATGTACATTTAAGATTATCAGCTTGAGGCTTCAGAATTATTCTCATGTCCAAGAATACTCACACTCTAATGTTTTTGGTTTTGCTTTTAGTGAGAGAAATAGTGTTTTGCAAAGGCATAGAAACAGTAATTTTCTTGGTAAACCTAGACCTATATGTACAATGGAAAAAGGATTGCTCTTGGGTAAGATAAAATAACTAGAAATAATTTTTATATCCTGATACTTCTTTAAATTTGAGATTTGTCACCACAGGGCAAAGGCAAAAAAAGGTTTTTGTATCCTTTTAATTGTTTTGAGATCAAAGAGTAATCTTTTCTGTAATAGTAATTCTATTACCCAACTCCAGCAATTCCTCTTAGTTCATGAGCTTTCGATTAACAGTAAGCAATATCCATTTAACTATAAAGACATACATTCACTTTAAAATATTATGAGCAGGAAAATTCCTCTGTCTAGTATTGAAACATAAAAACATACTTTCCTTTTTGGAAGAATGTGTCTCAGTGTTGCTTGTGTGCGCATGCGTGTGTGTATGTGTGTAAAATGGAAGTTCAGATGGAGTATTCTAAAGTTTATTACTCAATTGAAGACAAGCATGAATATTTAAAAATCTTATAGTAAATAAAGATGGTCAAAGTACCATAATCATATTTTAATACTAATCTTCATAAAATGCAATAAATGTAACTAGATATTTAAGGTAACTTAATTTTTTGAAAATAGTTATTTATTATATTAGTCTCATTAGGCCTAGTAGGCTTTCGTTTAGGTGAAATATAAATTATGGGTCCAGAGATGACTTCTTAAAAATAGTGGAAGATTACAAAGTAGTTAATGATATCAAAATGTGCACTGCATACGAATCTATCCTTAAAACAGGGGTCTCAAACTCAATTTACCTGGGGGCTGCAGGAAGCAAAGTCGGGTGATCCTTGAGTGCAAAGTCAGTAGTAAGCCTTGAACATGGGGAGGTGTGACCCAAACAACTAAAACAAAACAAAACACAAAAAAAGATTCCTCTAGGGCAGGGCCACAAAATGTTGTATGGAGGGCCACAAACGGCCCGCGGGCGGCGAGTTTGAGATCCCTGCCTTAAATGATCATATACTAATGTTTATCTTTATTAAGAGAACATTGTTTCATGAATGTTTTCTGAGCCATAGCTGTACTTAGGGATTACTCATGACTCAGTGCTCAGAGGTCACGTCTATTGCTGTTCACAGGACCACATGTGGGCCTTGGGATCAAATTCTGGGACACATACAAGTCAAAAAAGTTCTACCAGCTTCTCTATTTCTCAGCTCTGGAAAACTTCAAAGTTTTTATTACCGTCTATAATTTTAGAATCTAGGGTCTCTAGGAAAAGAAAATCTCAATGTGATTTCTATAAATACATACTCCAAAATCATTAAAAATATCTTTGCCCTACTATGTTTTGTAACATTTTCAAAACACATCTTGACCACATGCCATTGAGCAGACAGTATTCCTTTCTGTGAAAAAATATATTTTCCATGTACATTCGAGCAATGCAAAACTGACTTAGAGCAGATTTAGGAATAGCATTTGATCATAATTCAAATTTGAATTTTTGTATTAAGCCAGTGGGTTTTTTTTTTTTTGGATGTCTGAAAAAATACTCATCTCACAACCAAACTAGGAATCTGAGACATTTTCTCTTTGATGTTTCCGAAGTCTTAGAAAATGCTCAAGTGCCTTATTCATGCCATGATAAAATATTATTTCATGAAAGGAAGGCTCTAGCTGTGTAAAGTCATGATTGATTTAACATCAGGTAGTTTGCAAAGTTCTGAAACTAATGGAAGCAACATGGGTAAAGAAAGCCAGTCTTTTTCACTCCAGGATTGAGACAACCCAAAGCCAGAAATGAATTGTTTTCATTTTAAATTTTAAAAACTGCATATAACAATGTATATTTGCTAAGTTTTTAGTGAAAGAGGAACTCAAACATGTAAATATACATTGAATATTTTTAAAGACAAGAGAAACTAAACTATTAAGGAAAAAGAAATAAAAATTTCACAAATTAACAAATAAATACAAGGGGAAAAATAACTATCATTTAAGGCAAATTTACCTTCTTGTTTCAATATTTTAATATCCTGAAATAATAATTTTAATATCCTGAAAAAAATAAAGAAAAAAATGGCATTGTCAGTACAATTACAGTATATGTCTTTACTTGAAAATATGTTTTTTATCATTTAACCTCACTGTAAAATATTCCAATGGCATGGAAACGTCTTCAAAATGCAGTTTATTAAGAGAGAAAGAGAAATTAATTTATTAAGTTTGTTTATTTAGGGGTTATCCTTTAAATATTTGTTTATTTGATCACTCCACTGCCAGTTTAAAGTTGGATTAGGTGAGGTGAAAGGTCACAGGGAAATTCCACCACTGTATTTTCAGAGCACTGCCCTCCTTTCTGTCTTATGAACCCTGAAAAGTGAACTGTTGCTGTGTAGTTCACTCTCTCACTCAGATCGAAGCCTGGCTCAATAGCATTAAACTAGTTCCCATTTGAAAGATTTGTCTTACAAAACCCTGAAAACTGCTCTAAACATGAATACATTGATTTTGTTGTTGGATTCTCCTGGGCCTTGATGAAAAGGCATTCCCTTCGAGCAGGTGAAAGGGGTTTAGCTCCTCACTATTAAAAGGAGAAGAGTCAGCATTTCGCTTCTAAGTTTGATCTCATTAGTAGTGTCTAAGTCTACCTAATTTTCTATTCTTGAACAAGAAGCATAAGCTACCTCATATGTTGTGTAACTGTGATTCCATTGTATGCATGTAAGCAGAAGGCAATTGACATACAGGTTTGTTCCTCATATTTTACCCAAGATAGTGATTAATATTATTAAGGGCCATTCATTTCAGTTATAGTTCTGACAATGAGATTGGAATAATACTGAAAGTGAGTTTGTGAGGCTAAGAAAAAAATGGAGAATAGAGTTTGATAATAAACTTATATAGGAAAGTAATTTGATATGCATTTATTTTTATTAAGGTAGACAACAACTATATTCATAAATTTTTCACATTTTTATAGAATGAGCATGATCATTTTAGCTCAGCCATGGAATTTGGCATTTCCCCCTCCTATACACAATATTCAATCTTTTCCTCCCTAGTAAATAGTATATGCAACTTTATTTTGTAAAAAATGTTCACATCAGAGGCTTACAATCTCCTTAGAGAGTTTACTCACATCATATCTCAGCAGGGAATTCAAAAATGAAATGAATGCACCTCTACCCCCAAGAAGAACAATTTTACACCCTGTAGTACTAATGCCTGTAATTATTTGTCTCCATCTTAGCCATGATTGGGGTAAAGTGATATGAAACCTTTCTGAAATTATGATGTAAGTAAGCCTTGAGGGGGAAGAAGTTTAAATAATCTAACCAATGCTGTTAGATTTCATCGATTTCAAGACATCTAAAAATATAACAGATTTATCTAGAATCAAGTCTTATCAGTCGTGTCTTTGATGTATTTTGAAAAATATAATAATGATCCTGAAACAAGCACCACAAAGGCAGATCCAGCTGGATAAGAGCATTTTTAGAAATTAGTAAAACTCATTTTCTGGTCTTTGTAGGTTTTGCTTGGTTTGCCTGGTAGGCTTATATTGTCTGTCGTTTTCATGAGTCATTCTCCAGCTTCATCATCTTCAAGCATATCTACTCTCCTATCACTTTGTTACAGCAAAATTACAACATCCCCTCACATAACAGGTAGTGTGATCATACAAAAGACAAGCTCCAAACCATGTAATGTCTTATGTCATTAAGATGATAATGAGTGGCTACAAGGAAAAGATGAGATGGCCATCTGAATTTCCTGCAATCTGACTGGGAACTATAGCTGAAACTCAGTGTTTGTTATTCTTGCTGAAGAAGTCAACAGTCCCACAAAGCTTGCTGTCAGAATGGTAAATTAAAGTTTCAGACATAGATAAAGAAGGATTAATGACAGAGGAAAGAGACAACAACAACAAACAAGTTAGGGGAAAAAAAGTGTCAAGTAGGCTGAAGTGATAATGCATTTTATTGGATATTTTGAGAAGACATTTTGGTTAGACCTGCCAAACCAGTATTTTAGTTCTATACTTTCTCTAGAACAGTATAATTGGCAGTTTGTTGTTTTCAAGAGCTTGAACAAATTCAACTTCATATTATTTTTGTTGCCTGCAATTAAGGCTGAAATCCTAAAATATGGTTGCACTGCTTCATATAGTGATACCCAAGTAACCCTAGTCTTCATAAAATGAATTTATATTTGCCCCTCCCAACTTCATTGCTAGCTAGTCCATATAATTTTTTTTTTACTTCTTTAGTATAACAAGAAAGTGCTAAATAAAGGTGAATACCCTTTTGAGACACCTTGAGGCTGAATTGCATTTAAGTCAATAGTTATTAATTCTGGGTGTTTGAACCTGGAACCATACATCTCTCTGCAGATCAGAGGGGAACTAGACAGACATCAGGTGTGTCACCTGCTGTCATTTAATTAGAAACATCATCGTATTTCTTTGTGGAATAATATCATTATGCACTTTTAAATCAAGTGTAATTTCTACAACATAATAAAAAGTCAGCTATGCCATCATTATGTGATCATACTACTCGCTGAGGACATTTTTATATTTGAGTGTTTGGATCTCTGATTTCTAATGTCTATCCATTTCAATTGTTTCTTACAAGTTCAGAGCAAGTTAAGACAGACAGCTGTTGTAGCATAATACCATCGATATGGTACAAAGAAAAGCAAAACTAAGGGTTAATCTTTGAAATACCTGGAAACGTTTGATCCTTTGTAGATAAGTACTGCGAGGGAGTGACAATGAACTGTAAATATTAAGATAATTAAAAATAGGTTCTGCTTAAGTAAATTAGGTTGACTGTTCTTTTTCTTACCAGAAACATGAGTAGAGATTTCTGTCTGGGGTAGCTTCTATTTGTTATAGAAAGCTTTGCTTAGTGAAGAATGTAAGAACGAAATCAATCAGCTGTAGGAAATATAGTGTTGTCTAGGAGAATTACTGTCTCGGAACCAAAAACAAGACCTATGATTTCCCTAAAAATGATATTCCTGAAATAGTGTAACACTACCACATATATTTTAATCAAGGCAGACCCAGCTCTGTTGTCATTCTCTATAAAGATCACTTGGTCTTGGTTTCCTAACATAATATTATAGATTGTAGTTAATGGTTTACAATAACTGCCCTCTACTCTATCTAGAATGTTCTTTCTTTCAATGGCACTAAATATTTTAAAATATGTAAGGAGACACATTTTCTGATCTACACGTGCTTTTATATATATGTATCCATTTTATCTAGTAGTTTTTCTTTATTTGATTTTTGTGAATCCTTGGTGGAAAAAATAAATTATAATTCTGGTGAATCATAAAATACAACATAGCCTGGTGTGATTTTTTTTTTTGCAAAACTGTTATGGAAATGTGCCTTACACACATGCATTTTCTCAATGGGAAATAAGAGTGTGGTTGTTAAAATTTCTATAAACTGTTGTTTTTAGCTGCCATTGATTATAATATAACCAGAATATGCAAGTGAGTGATCCTGGGAGTCAATAGAAGCCAATAAAGCTTTTACTAGTCAATTGTTCAAAGATTTCGTTTACACAGTTTCACACCACAAAATATGCCCTATGGAAACCACTTGCTTTGAAAAAATAGCCCCTTCAAAAAGACCCCAGAAAAGACTTTTTCTCCTAATAACCACCCAAAACAATCCAGTCTCCCTTCCATACTCCTAAAAGAAAAGAAAAGAAAAGAAAAAAAAAAAGGAAAGCGTAAGGTTGACTTACCTTTTCCTCTATCTTTTAGTTCTGTTTAAATTTCTAGCCTTTCTTTGTGTTGTTTTGCGCATTCCTACATCTTGCAGTGTTGTACCCTGCGAAGATCGAGTAAGCGAGTTAAAGGCTGATGACGCTAACGAATCCCAGCGCAAATGACTGAATCGATAGGAAACCAGCCACTGCTGTTTAAGTGTATCGATAAATGTACCTTTATTTTCTCTTGAATGGATAAGTGTCGCAGTTAAGAGTCCTATGGATCTCTTAATTGAAAGTTAATTTTAAATCAATAAAGCGAGTTATTTAAATATTGATTGGCCCTTTCTACACAAATTGTTAGCTGATTTTTTTTTGAAACAACTTTGTTTAAATGCAATCAATAGCCCACAATCAGTATGTTCTATAAAAAATTGACAGATGTTCCCAAAATGCCTGCGAGGCATATTCTTATCTGTTTACATATGCAGCAGAGATCGTTCAGTCCTTTTCACGCATAACAAGCTAGTTACAACTCCAGAAATTTGTCTGTTTCTCTCTCTTCTTCTCTCTCTGTCTCTCTTGTCTCTGTCTGTCTCTCTCACACAAACACACAGTGAAATATGTAGTACAGATACACACACAGTTTTCTCCTTCACTAACTTATTAGCATTACAAAAGGATTGCAATGAAAGATCATCCGATATTATAGTTATTAGAACTTTATCACTCAAACTTCACTGTGATTGTAATTGAAAAAATTAAAAAGCAGGGTCAGGCTGCTCATTAAAATTTAAAGGCACTTGGAGATAGTCTTCGATATGTTTACATCCTAACTTATCAGTAAAACTGCTTTAATAAAGATCATCTAATGAAATGCACTTTTTTTATGTGATCATGTTTATCAACTCCAAGGCTAGCAAGTACTTTTTTATTCAAATAACTTCCTCTAGACATCTCTTTAGCATATCAGCAAATTGCTTTGCTTTCTTACCTTTTTAAATGGACAAAGAAAGCAAAGTTAGAACAATAAAAATTGTATGATATGACATTTATCTCGATTAAGCCAGCCAACTAAGAGATATCAGCATATCAGCAAATGAGAAGGTTCTATTCAAAGCTGCCTACAAACCATATAGTGTTTGCCTGAGAAATAATCTAAAAATAATAGAGCCTAGAATCATGGACAAGAGCCCTTTCACAAATGTTAATTTTGAACAGGACACCTATCGGAGGACACAGATCCAAAATGCAGAAGATACTATTTTTCTCTTTTTAAACTTTACATGTGTGAACATGTAAAGTTACCATAACAAATGTTCTTTTAAATTTGAACAATTAAATTAGTAGTTTAAAGCGTGTCAATACAGTTTTATACCCTGACAGCCTTTCTCTGTGACATTAGTATATTGGCTAATATGGAATGGTCCAGTATTCACTAATAGTTTTATGTTGACTGATATTTGCTAAAAAATAAAAAATAGAAAGACATCTCCCTGTTCTTAAGATTTAGTTGAAATTCAAGTACAAAAACTAGACTGTCAATGCAATTGTATAGTTGATCGAATTTAAAGTATACCCTGGTTCATCTTACTCTTTTTGAGGTATTTAAAAAGTAGTGACTAAATTATAAATATTCAAGGGTCGCTGAACTAAGAGCATAAATTGTGAGGTGATAATACGCTGCCTTTTCTCTCTCAGCATAAATTCAACTCTCTTGCTGATGCACTCTTCTTTCATCTTGAACGGGTATCCTCTTAAGACAATATCTCAGAACTCCCTTCATTTTATTTTTCAGTGTTAGAAAAGCTCTCTCAACATGGGACGGTTTCAAGGAAATAGTAGGGTATCATTAGTTCATATGCATACAAGTTCAGCATGTGAAGATGCTGTGTCCCCCGATCAGCCTTAAGATGTGACTGATAACTCTTATTTGTCTGATAGAGCTGGCCAGGGAAATAGAGCTACAGCTGGTTACTTCATTAGGTTCTCTCATTGATTGAACCCTGCTGAAGTGATGCAGCAGGCTCCTCAGATAACTGCTGGTAATAGAACAAAATGAATTCTTATCACAGAGATTGGAAAGGCCATTAACCCTGGCCTCCAATGCTTTTCAGAGGTCACAGACAGGAAGCCAAGCGTTGACTGGGAAAACTGTTTTCTGACTAACTACAGGTCACTTTAGAAGGGTGTCTGTGTATGTGTGTGTGTGTGTGTGTGTATGTGTGTCTTTTTTTTTTTTTAAATCTTTTGGCTTCTGTATGGATGAAACCGTTAGGCTAGCAGATGTTAATAATCAGCTGTAAGTAAATATTGGAACCAGAAGAAGAAAATAAGAAAGCCCAGGAATTTATTTCAATAAATTTTTAATAAAAGAACAATTGTTACTGCAGTCTTTACTGCCCCCATTCTGCTGTCATTTAAAAATCAAGACTTTTCCATATAAATTGAAATGAAATACGGGGCGGCATGTTGAAAAAGAAAATGCAATATGGTTTGATATAAAATGTTTCCTTCCTTCCTCTCCATCTTTCAGAGATGGCAATTGTATTTGCTCAGGGCTGCCTCACTTCCCCACTTGGCTGGAAAGCTACCATCAGCCTGTCTTTGAATGAGCATGACACTCTGCCTGCCTTTCCCTGGCTGGAAGGAGTACAGATCTAAAGTACAGTCCTGTCATTTACATTTCACGCAAACTTTGGATCGACAAGAACCCCCCGATCTCAGCCCCCACCAGAGCTGAGGACTTTCCCATGTGTATCAATCCTCTGCGACTCAGCCAGGATGGGTCAAAAGGACTCAGCCTTATGGCCAAACTTCAACAGCCAAGGGCAGATTTTCTGTCTCTGTGAGGAGAGGCAGTGCTTAACGCAGCTGTTGGTGTTTTCACAACTTTAAGCTTTAGAATTTCATAGATTAAGACATTTTAGCAAATAATTCACTTCCTAGAGAAATGGGGGGAATTTTTTTTCTGACTGCTAATGTGTTACTTGTTACTTCCCGTGCATATGTACACAGAGATGTACTAAAGACTATTTTTAACAATGTTGGTGGCTTCTAAACTTACAACAGTGATTTAATTTCAGTGTCTGTGGTTGTGTGGTATTTTCTGCTGGAGCCAATCTTTCACGAGGAGTTGGTTTATTTGAATGTAATTGGGTCCTGTGGATGGAAAAAAGCTACCGATTTTATGTCTTTGGAGACCCACCCAGGCATTTGGTTTGGCCTCTAGTACATAAATAATAACAAGAAGGTGTATGCTGACATTGCCCTATTGGAAATACCAGAAGTGGCTTGGCAGGAAAAAAACCAAAATAGATTACTCCACATAAACATAGAATCAGATGCTACTCCATATTAGGCTCTGTGTGTGTGTGTGTGTGTGTGTGTGTGTGTGTGTGTGTGTGTGATCATGGGATTGCATAGTTTATATTGTAATCTCTATCAGGATAGTGAAAAACAGTTAATTTTAAGAATACATATATGAGAAATACTTCAAAGTAACAAAAAGGCATATTTTAGATAATTATTTTAGCATGATCTGATAATTGGATCACATATTTAGAGAACCATGTTTAAAATGGCATGGATAGTAAACAATGTCAAAGGCATTCACTTCTAAGTGAAAACTGAGTTCTATGGCCCGTTGCTTTTTATTACAAACCATTTTCATTCATATGGTGTGTCAGCTAATTAACAATCTTTAAAATATAACTAAATGCCTTCTTTTAACTCATTATCAAGAATGCTAGGTTCTGTCACAGATGTTAAGAGTGACACAAAGACATGGAATTTCAGCTTGTAATACTGTATGTAAAATTCATGGACCTTTTAGACTTGTAATTACTTATATACTGTGACCCATAGTCGGAACATTGACTTCAGTTCATATTTTCTAAAAGAGAACAGGCATGATTTTTATCTCGATTGTTATTATTATTATTATTATTATTATTATTATTATTATTATTATTATCATTATTTTGTTTGGGGGCCTCACCTGGTGGTGCTCAGGACTTACTCCTGACTATGTGCTCAGGGATCATTTCCTCTTGATAAGTTCAAGGGAGCACATGAGTTAATGAGCATTTATCCCATTCATGCATGTGCAAGGTGAGCATCTTATACACTTTGTTATCTCTCCAGGCCTTCTCACTATATTTTATCATAGATTTCTAAGACTGTTTGATAAATATGTGATTTTTGTTTGTTTGTTTGTTTTTTAAATTTGGACTAAACTCAGTGTGGCTCAGCACATATTCCTGACTCTGTGCTCAGGGATCACTCTTTGTGTGCTCAGGGATTAGTCCTTGCTGTTCTCCAGAAACTATTTTATAATATTTCACAGATAGGGTTAGCTGTGTGCATGGCAAGTACTTTAACCCTATACTGTCTCTACAGTTCTAGATAATTGTAATATTTTTTAGTTCTTCAAATACTAAGTAGTATCTAATGATTTAAGTACAATTTAAGAATTCAAGTGCTTTTGGAGGAAAAGAAGATTGGTATTTATGCTTCTTATCAAGTTATATGGTTATTTATTGCTTATATTTAAGGATTTAAAATATTGTAACACATTATATCCTTACTTGAATGAGTTAAAAAGCCTCATGGCGGACCTCATGAAAAAATTTTATGTCTAATATTAAGAATGAAAAATAAGTAGTGTTTAAATATAACATAGTATATGGTTTCCAGTTTCAGGAAAAATATGTTGGGCTTTTCAAAAAATATTTCACGTCATTCAATCTGAATAATTTACCAAAGACTAAACATTATTGACATAGTTTCACATAACAAATATTATTATGAACCTAGGGCAAATATGGTTTCTATGGAACAAAAGTTAGATTGTATCATAATGTGTAAAGGTTTCAACTTGTAGATTTATACTTATGTAGTTCTGGGCATCAAACCTAGGACCTTCATACAAAGGAGTCATGTAGTCCACTATTGAACCATGTCTCTTGTCAGCAATTTTAGTGTCATTTATCGGGATCTTTCACGCCATCACTATAAACAGATACATTTATAAATAAATTCGTAAAGATTTGTGTGAACAAATTTCCTGAAAAGCTTTGTGTTTTATAAGAAAAGCCTTTAAAGCCAGATCAATAGTAGAGCAGGCAAAGGACTTGCCTATATGCATCTGACCTGAGTTTGATCCCTAACATCCTATATGTTTCCTCAAGCATCACTAGGAATGATCTCTAAGTGCAGAACCAGAAATACTGGTAAGACTTGAGCATCACTGAATGTGATTTAAATGAATAAAAAATACCCCTCCAAAAAAATCCCTGGGGGACTGAAGAGATAGCACAGTGGTGTTTGCCTTAAAAGCAGCCAACCCAGGACTCAAGGTGATTGGTTCAAATCCTGGTGTCCCATATGGTCCCCCATGCCTGCCAGGAGCTATTTCTGAGCAGATAGCCAGGAGTAATCCCTGAGCACCGCTGAATGTGCCCCCCGCCAAAAAAAATATCCCTGGAGAAATGGTATAGCAGGATACATGGTATAGCACATAGGTACTTGTTTCACACTTGTCTGCCTACAGTTCCATTCTAGGCACTCAAATATGGCCTCAAGAGAACACCAGGAATGCTCTCTGAATATAGAGCCATGAGTAAGCCTGGTCTGGCTCCAAACAAACAAACAAAACAGAACAAACTGGAGGTGAAGCAATACTACAGCAGATAAGGAAATTATTTTGCCCACTGTTAATTTGAGTTTGATCCCTGGAGCCCCCTCTAGGAGTGATCCCTAAGCACAGACACAGGTAAATAAGCACTGAGAGCAAGGAATAGATAAAATTGAAATACCTTAAAAATTAATGAAAGACTTTATGTATAGATTCACTGAGAAAAAAAGGGTAAACTTGAATCGTTTTCTGAAATGCTTTGCTTCTCATTCAGCTCCAAGGGATTTATTATTAATAATGCAAAGTTTTAACTGTTACATTTCTTGATTTCACTGAAATTTTCTGAAACATTTCCCCCCTTAAAGAATGTCTAATGACATTTTCAGGGAGTTTCAATTAAGACTATATACAGAATTATTAGAGGAATAAATAAATAGTAGATCCCAAAGATAGAGGTTATCAGTGTCTCAGTATTCTTGGGTGCTTTCGTGATGAACATATGGAATAGAATTTGAGACTTACGAAAGAATCTGAAAATAATATTGATTTTAAAATCATGTTGAATTATTTAACTTTTTCTTCTTCATAATAGTCCCCACAGGCAAAGGACTATAGCTCAGTGATAGAGCATATGTCTTGCATGTATAAGGTCCTGGATTTGATCCCTGGATTTACAAAACAAAATTAAAAGAAAACACACTAAATTCCCACTTTTCTTTCCCCATGCATGGTTAGCATCACACTTTAATTGAATGCAAATTAAATTACATGCAGTTGTTCTTCACATTGTTACTTTTGTGTCTTTATTTTCTGATTTTTGGGGTCACACTCAGCGGTGCTCAGGGATTATTTTTCTTCTGCCCTCAAAAATTATTACTAACAGACTCCAGGAACCATATGGGATGCTGGAGCTGGTCGGCAGAGTACAAGACAAATGCCTTCCCTGGGGGAGATTTGGGACATTGGTGGTGGGAATGTTACACTGGTGAAGGGAGGTGTTCTTTACATGACTGAAACCCAACCACAATCATATTTGTAATCAAGATGTTTAGAGATATTAATTTAAAAAAGAACAAATGCCCTCCCTTCCGTGTAATTGTCCCAGCCCCTATTTTTGTGTCTTTTTTCAAGAATATTATTTAGTGGGGCCTGACCCATAGCACTGTGGGTAGGGCATTTGCCTTGCATACAGCCCACCTGAGTTTGATCCTCGGCATTTCATATAGTTCCCAGAGCACCTTCATGAATGACCCCTGAGTGCAGAGCCAGAAGTAACCTCTGCACACTGCCAGGTGTGACCCAAAAACCAAAAACAATGATCTAGAATAGATGGATGAGAACTGGGAACTGAAGGGAAGTAAGTGATATATATGATACCCCTTCAGTTACAGTATTGTAAATCATGATGCCTACAAGGGAAATGAAAAAGGAAGAGAAAATAATATCTACCATGAGGGCAGCCTGGGAAAAATGGGGTGACAGAAGGGTAATTGGCAAAATTGGTGGTGGGAAATGAACACTATTGAAGGAATGAATATTGTAATATTGTATGACTAACACACAACAATCAATAACTTTTTAACTTTTTTAAATCTTTATTTTGCAGAGAAATGGAAGTTTTTATTGTAGAAAGGACAATATAATTTTTTTTTTTTTTGGTTTTTGGGCCACACCTGGTGACGATCAGGGTTTACTCCTGGCTATTCACTCAGAAGTCACTCCTGGCAGGCACGGGGGACCATATGGGGAACCGGGGGATTGAACCCCGGTCCATCCTAGGTTAGCACAGGCACCTTACCTCCAGCGCCACCGACCGGCCCTGACAATATAATTTTTTAAATAATATATTCATTTAAACACCATGAGTACAAACATGATTGTAGTTGGGTTTCAGTCTTAAAATGAATACCACCCTTCATCAGTGCAACATTCCCACCACTAATATTATTTTGGCCAGTAGTGTAATGGGTGAGTACTCGCTTGGTTTGGTCCCTGGTACCTCATGTGGTCCCCTGGGGCCAGCTAGGAGTTATCCCTGAGTATAGAATCAAGAGTAAGCCCTAAGTATTCTGGTGTGTGACTCCAGAATCAGAAAATTATTTGTCTGGAGCACAAATTGTTAGACTTTGTTTGACATTAAGTAGCTACCGCTATATATAGAAACATTGGGTAACACATTTCTTCATGTGGTCTACATGTAACATGTATATTGCTACTTACTGATATAAATTCTATATTTAGTAAATCCTATTCTCCATTATGTCTTAGAGAGTTTCATCATCATTTTGAGACTGTTAAAGAATCCCTCCTTACCACTATGCAAATACGTTGATAAACATTGATTATTCTAGTTAAGCATTTTAGCTAATTCCTTTTAGACTTTATATGGTGAATGTTTGTTTTTTATGGTAGGCATCATCATCATTATTATTAATATTCTTCTTGCACTGAGTAAATATAGAAATAAATGAGAATTGTCTTAAGTCAGTACTTGCTGAGTTTCAAGGTGCTACTTTGTAGATTCAGATGTTGACTTCTTTCTGAATTGACATTCTTTTCGAAAACTTTGAGATCTTACAGTTGTCTTTACATAGACTTTTTATGGGGGCACGGGGTGGGGGGGAAGAGTAACCCCACAAGTCTTCAGGGATTACTCCTACTTCTAAACTCAGTGATTACTCTTAGCACTGCTTAGGAAAACATTGGATACTGGGGGTTGAACCCAGGTCAGCCAAGTGCAGGGTATATATATCTTACACATTGTACATTTGCTCTAGCCTCCTTCACTTAGGTTATTTAATATTTCTCTCCAACAATCACAAAATAAGAAAATAAATGAAAAATGAAAAATAATTTCTGGACTAAATGACTCAACCCTTGACTTTCTTAAAAATAAAAATGAGATATTCATTTTGTTCCTTGTAATTTATTTGAGAAAAATTGATCAAAAGAAAATGTAAGTTATCTTTCTTGAAGGATATGACACCAATGAAAAAGCCTATCAAGATTACTTGTACACAGCTTGTTAAACTGGGATCCATAGGTACAGATGTTCAAAACTTCCTTGTACTTGACTTTGAAATCATGCATAATGTTCATAGAAAGAGAGTTCATATCTTCCAGTTGATTGTGTATATCTTTCAACAGAATTTCCCTTTTTCAAAGAAACTTAAAAGAGCAGTAGTCACCCATAGATTAAGTATGTTTACACATTTTATTTTTACCAGTGGAGCTAGTCTATTACTGCTGTGTTCAACCTCCTCACTGAAACTCCTATCCAAAGATCTGATGCATTCACTGCAGAATGGGTACACCTGTAACATTCTGTATATACACACAGCCTCCCTTCCTCTGATACAATCTGCTAATTTAAGAATTTACAGGGACATCATGGTTTTTTTTTAAAAAGCTTTCCCATATCAAATAGGCAGATACCACAGATATCATATATAGAGTAATCTTTGTGCTTCTGCTCTTGAGGCTTTACCTACTCAGTTAATGCAAATTTAGTGATAGTGCAAATTCAGTTAGTGCAAATTTAGTGATTTTGCACAATATTGCTGACCAAGTAAGAGGGTAGGCACTGAAAAAAAAATTTAAAAAAAAGAGGGTAGATACTGGCTAGCAAATTATGTTTCTTGTTCCTCTTTAAAGGAAAAAAGGATAAGCAGTAATTAATCAGAGGTAAAATAACACAAAGCAAAAGTAAACAAGGATATTATAAGGAGGGGCTGGAAAGGTGGCACTGCAGTAGGGCATTTGCCTTGCACACAGCATATCCAGGATAGATCTGGGTTCGATTCCTGGCATTCCATATGGTCCCTCAGCCTGTCAGGAGCGATTTCTGAGCACAGAGCCAGCAGTAGCCCCTGTGCACCCCTGGGTGTGGCCCAAAAACAAACAAACCAAAAAAGAATATTGTAAAGCATATTTATTTTTGATAAAGTAGCATTATGGAAAAATTAGAGATCTTGAAATAATGAATATGAAAACACATTAGAAAATATTATGGGTCATGCAAATATGCAGGGCCTAGGGACTATTAACATGAAGGGAATATGAAAAGAGAGGGTTGTAAATATAAATGTGTAAATGAGACATATCATATAAATTATAGCTCCATATTTTGACATTATGTTTGCCACCTCATAGCAAGTGCATGCGATCTGAAAAAAATAAACCAAGTGTGATATATTTATTTGTATACCGATACTACAGTTACACAAAAGTGTAAGCATTAGAAATCTACCAACAACGAAACTTAAAAAAGTGGACCAGAGTAATAGTACATCTGGTAGGACACATACCTTGCACACAGCTGACCTAAGATCAAATCACAGCATCTAATATTGTCCCTCAAGTTTGCCAGGAGTGATCCCTAAATGCGAAGCTAGGAGAAAGCTCTACACACCACTAAGAGTGCATCCTCACTGTCACCCACAAAGTGCCCTTCAAAGAGGCAGACTAGAGTGGTTGACAGGACTTGGGACATCGGTGAAGGGGAGTTAACAATGGTAGTAAGATTGATGTTGAAGTATTATACACATGGAACTCAGTTACAAATGACTATGTAAGTCATTGAACCTTCATATGTAATTGTTAAAGAAAGGGAAAAAATCAGATACTCAAATAATGATGAAGCAAGAGGATCCATAAAGTCATCGAGGCTCAAACTTCATCTTATAATTGTACAAACTGAGGCAAGCAACACTTTATTTTTTCACACTTTTAAAATTTATTTAAAGAAAATGCATCACATTTGGAGCATTGGTACTGGGAATATTGCACTGGTGAAGGGAGACATTCATTATATGACTGAAACCCACTACAATCATGTTTGTAATCAAATCGTATAAATAAAGATATTAAAAATAGAAAAAAACTAGAAGAAAGGAAAGAAGAAGTACAGTAGCAAGCACATTTGTGAAAATTATATCTCCAATGAAGTTATTAATACAATGGCAGAAGGGTTAGTAAACTCTTGTTAGCTTTCCATTCTGTTAAATTGGGTGTTCATTTAGGGATGACAGCATAAAACAAATGAAGCTGTGCAGACATTCAAAGCAGTATTATTGATAATAAAACTTTTAGGGGCATAAACTCAGCTGCCAGGTCTCTTTGAAGAAGGAATATTATGTGGGGAGTATGCTTGCTCCAAAAATTCCTGGTGATATCAGACCCAAAACTGGTGCACCTAAAGTGAGGTGATATTGGTTTCCCCAAAGGGAGCCATAGAAGGTCAGTGATGAGGCAGGGCCATCAGTGAAAAGGTGATTTTTGTTAATGGAAGAGGCAGCTAGTGTGGCTTTGACAGGCTTGGCTCGCCCTCTTTTTCTAAGATGGCCAGTTTACTTGCTTGTGAACAAGTGTACCCATAAACTTTCAAAGCTTAGTTTACAACTCTTTTGAGAAAAGAGTGAGTTTGTGGAGCTGGTCAGTTTGAACACGGTGTCTACATTTGTGGATGTGGTTACAGTTCCAGTTTTAAACTTGTTTGGGTTCATAACTAATTCACAGAACAACACAAGTATCTGGTTCCTAATTAAATTTCTTCGAGTATATTTTTTATGCTCTATCATTTAAAACAGAAAATTGGGGGCTAGAGATAGCATGGAGGTAGTGCATTTGCCTCGCATGCAGAAGGACGTTGGTTCGAATCCCAGCATCCCATATGGTCTCCCAGGCCTGCCAGGAGAGATTTCTGAACATAGAGCCAGGAGTAACTCCTGAGTGCAACTGGGTGTGATCCAAAAACAAAAAACAAACAAACAAAAATATTTAAAACAAATAAAACTAAAGATTTGGAAGGGTGGGCCACATCTGGAAATGCTCAAGGGTTACTCCTAGCCTTTGTACTCAGAAATAGCTCCTGGCAGGTTCCAAGGACCCTATGGGATGCCACGATCAAATTCTAGTCTATCCCAACTTAACCAAGTTAAATTAACCAAGGCAAATTTAACTTAACCAAGGCAAATTCCCTGTGTCTGTGCTATCGCTCCAGCCTCCAAAAAGAAGATTTGAAGGATGACTTCTTTACTTACCATTTTTCACCTTGCTCTGAATTAATTGGGAGAAAGAATTATTAAAGAATTTTGTGCCCCAATTTTCTCCCACATGTTTAGTTATTCGATATTCTTTTATGTCAATAATACTAGGTTCCTACAGGTGGCATGCTTTTTTCATGCGTACTGGTGGCGCTTTCTACTTTGTTCCCTTCTCCAGATCCACCTTGTTGATGGCACCAATGAGGCTTCGAAAGAAAGAGGTCTTTCTTTTCATATCTCTCAGCAGATATGACCCTTTCACTTAGTGGGTTCTGAATAAATGAGTGCTAATTTGACTGTCTTGTATGCTGTGAAGTAAAATTATGTGTCTAAATCTATCATTATTTTTAGTCTTTAAGGCACTTTATTATTGTTGCACATTTTCAGTGTGATGTAAGCAAACAGTTTGAGAAATGGCAAATAAGGGGTTCAGGCAAATTAGGGTAGATTAGGAAGCAATAAAAATAGGTTCAGCTAAAGTTAAATGAAACAGTAGGGGTCCGAATGATGCTTTATAGATAGAATATTGTAGGTCGTTAGAGCTTAATAGGCAAATGTTTTCATTTTAAGGGCCATAAAATAATTTTTAACTGCAATTTCCTTGCTGGAAAAAAAACCCTTTGAAGGAAAAAAAGTAATTGAGTATATACTATATATATTTGCTCACGAGTTGTTTTTTGTTCTTTAGGTTTGGTTCAAAGTTATCTTTTCATATACAGTCTTCTTTATTTACAGAAATAATATTGATCCTTTGAAGATTTTTTCCCCCAAATTATTAGAGTTTATAAGAATCAAAGTCAAATGAACAATCTGTCTCAGTCCTCGAAGAGAGATTGCCCATAACCATGGTTCTCATGGGATGTGTGGCAAAGTGATTTTATCGTCATTTTATAATAAATATGTATTCTAATTTTATACCCTAGAGATTTTTTCTGAATAAGAATTTGTTTGAACTTCTATATTTATATTTACTCACAAGACAATTACAAGATGGTATTAATAAAAGGAAATTTTTGTTTCTATGAGGTGCAAGAGCATAGTGTGAGGGTAACAACGAAGTTGCTCTTTAGCTAATTTTAATAGAATTTTAAGCAATGATGAAAGAATATTAAATTATTTAAACTAGGGGCCAGAGCAGTTGCACAAGTGTTAGGACATTTGCCTTACATGCCCTAACCTAGGAGGACCAAGGTTCAATCACCATATGGTCCCCCAAGCCAGGAGTGATTTCTGAATGCATAGCCAGGAGTAACCCCTGAGCGTCCCCGGGTGTTACCCAAACCCAAAAAAACTTTTTCAATTATTTAATCTAATAGTAAATATAGCAGATTCCTGATCAATTTATGCAAATAAGAACCAGAATGAAGCAGAACACAGTAACTAATGATTGCTTCTCTTTGGCTAGCTTTTATTCAGGCTACAAACCAATAAAGAGACAGTTGCCATTACATAACCATTGGCCTGGACTTTTGAGAAATAGTGGGGTGAGGGTTCCCTGTCCTCAAGGAGTTTAGAAGCTTTTTGAAATATTGAATCAATGCATGGGATGAATCAAACTGGGTAAACTATAGCTTTTTAAGAAACTTTATCAAGTTATTATTGCTAAGATACATATTAGCTTTGTGACTTTTCTTATGGCTAGTGTATGTTCAGGACATGAAATAGGTATGGGAATCTGAATAAAATTATTTTTTGTTTGTTTCTGTACTTATGTTTAGGCATAGTTATGAGGATTGAGAGGTGTGATGACATTAATTAAACAAACTCTTCAGAGATAAAGAAAACAGAACTATACTAAGAAGAACTAAACTTAAAAAGCCTAATAATGAACATTTAGAAGAAAGTGAGAACATTTAAATAGATGAGAGTACTTTGAAATTTGAGGAGCTAAAGCAATAGTACAGCGAGTAGGGCAATTGCCTTGCATGTTACCTAGGCAGGTTTGATCTCTGGCATCCTATAAGCTCCTTCAAACCTGCCAGAAGTAAATTGTGAGTGCTGAGCCAGGAGTAATAACCCCTGAGCCCTACCCTCAAGTCAATAAATAAATATTTAAAATAATATACTGTGAAAGTTGAGTGAAATGATTAGAGACGATGAAGCAGAAAATAAAAAGGTACGAAATCATGACTGAGTAGGAATGGCATCAGTGAGGTCAGGCATATAGTATGAGTAAAGTAAGTGCTTTGTGTTCAGTGACTGGACTTTCAGTTGACCCCTTGAACCCTGCCAAAAATAATCACTGAGCACTGAGTCACAAAGCACACCTGGTTGAGGCCCCCAAAACACAAATAAAAATAAAACAATGATCAGTGGCAGCATTTAAATGATTTTTATAGAAAGCACGTTGAGAGAACTAAACAAATGTATTTAAGGCAATCCTTGTGGCAGTAGTGAACTATCATTGCAAATATTTATAAATAGAAAAGAAAATTATAAGTTAGTCTACAGAGCTATTGACAACTAAAATTAAGAAATGAAGCACTCAAGAATTGCACTAAATCTCCAAAACATGGCGACTCTTGGCAACTTCTTTGACTAAGATGGTATGGAGAATTGGAAAAATGGGCTTTTAATAGAATTTCCTCCTTCAAAAAGAAAACACTTTCATCAGTGTAAATATAATAAAAATATCACATTTCAATAAAGAAATATTATGTTTGCACCATTTTGTTTTAAGCTGATACAATGACAGCTTTTATGTTTAGTTTAGCTTAGCTTAGCTTAGTTTTGTTTTGTTTTTGTTTTTGGGCCACACCTGGTGATGTTCAGGGGTTACTTCTGGCTATGTGCTCAGAAATCGCTCTTGGCTTGGGGAACTATATGGGAAACTGGGGAATCAAACCACAATCCATCCTAGGCCAGCCTTGTGCAGAGAAGACACACTACAGCTTGCGCCATAGCTCCAGCCTCAATGAGAGCATTTTTAACACTATATTTAAGAAGCTTTTGTAGTTTTAATAAAAATAGTGCTATGGGTGTGTTTTATTGTTAACATTTAGAATTTATTTTACCTTGTGTTAATATAAGTTATGCTGAATTTATATTAAGGAATATTTTATGGACTATGGAACAATACATGCGTAGGGCATTTTTGTATCTTTTTACCCAGCAGTGTTTTTAATTAAACTTAAACTGTACTGTTGTACTTCTCTCATGACTGTTAGAGGGAACTTGCATATGGTAAGAATTCAGAAATTATTCATTAAATAACGGAACAAACGCAAACTCAAAACTAGGTCAGGAAGTGAACTGTACACCAAATGAAAAACTAATATTCGTGATAGGTAGCATTTTGTTGGAGATAAATTTTGTTCTTATTTACAGGATTTAGTCAAGACAGGATTGCCTCTATGTACTTTGCAGAAAGAAGGAAAATAAAGCATCTAAGCATCAATCTATAAATACACTGCAAACATTTTATAGGTACAATAGAAGAAATGGGGGGCTTTGAGGGAGATTTATTGGAACAAATGAAGATTGATTTTAGCTAATCTCACCATCATAGTTTTGAATTGGTAAAAACAAAGGGATATTTCTTTAGAAAACTCATAGTGTAACTGCTAAAAGGAGGACATGGCTTTTTCTATTATTAGCCCTCATAGGCAACTTCTACAAATTAGAAATAAGTTTTTGTTTTGATTTGTTTTTATTTTGAAAATGGAGTTCTAAAGTGTTTGGTGAAATATGTTACCTTTTTTTTTTTAGAATAAACAGGTGTATTAGGGTAAAAAATATATAGTTTATGAGAAATAAATATAGACAAAATTTTAGTCATATATATGAAGTAATTATTCCCATATTACTTTTTTAGTTCTCTCAATGTTAATTTTTTAGTTTTTCTTCAGTCTTAGCATCATTATTTAAAATTTACAAAGTGAAATTATGCTTTTGGTTCAAATTACTCACAATTTTAGAAATTTTTATAGCTAATATTTAGAAGTAAGGTAAAAACTATTACCTTCTATTTTTAATTTTCTTTACTACTAGGTTCTTTTTCTTTTTGCACTAAGCCATTATTATTTTTTTTTGATTTTTTGGGTCACACCCGGCGGTGCTCAGGGGTTACTCCTGGCTGTCTGCTCAAAAATAGCTCCTGGCAGGTGCCAGGGACCACATGGGACACCAGGATTTGAACCAACCACCTTTGGTTCTAGATCAGCTGCTTGCAGGCAAATGCTGCTGTGCTATCTCTCTGGGCCTAAGCCATTACCTTTTTAAGTTAACCATATTTTTCACTTCCAAATTTACTTTTCTTTTGTATTTTTAAATGTTCAGCTATTATTTATGAGTTATTTTTATGTGTACATTTTTATTATTTGCTATTTATATTTACATACTTTGATATTTTAACAGAATTTTTATTTTGATTTTATGTTTATGGCAATGTGATTTTAGCTTAGCTGTGTCACTTTTTACATTATTGATGATGAATTACTTTATGAATTACTATAGCTACTTGAATATGATAACATGTCCTAAATTTTGATACATATGTGGATAAAAGAAACACAGCACTTGACATATTGGATCTTATCACAATCTATCACAAGCTATTATACAAGTGTCATAAGTATTTTTGTCTAGAAGTTGCATTTATAATTTCAAGTTTAAAAAGATTATGAAAATCACATACTTTGCTTTCTGGGGTTTGACACCTGGTTCCCCAAGCAGTGCCAGGAGTAGACCCGAGAACCTATAAATATGACTCAAACCCTACTTCATCTCTTCCCTCACTCACATACACAAACTATAAAAATGAAAGAGGCTAAAAACAAACCTTGCTGAGACTTTTATAAAAAAAATTGTATTCTACAGTGATCTATCATTTATAATCTAAATTCAATGCTCATGTGATTTCATAATGACACAATGAAAATAGTGGTTTTATAAGGAGATAAGATTGCCAAAATATTTTATTCCATTAAAATATTTTTGTTATTTCTTCATCATACACACACACACACACACACACACACCAAGAAAATAAACAAACAAAAATCAAACCACCCCACCCCCACAGTAGAATTACTGGGAATGGTGCTTCTAAGCATTGTTCATAAGACTTGGTGACCCTTCTGGAAGAATAATGGTCAACGAAGTGTAAGGACATGTTGCTGTACAAGCCCTGTGATGACCCTCAGAGGCAACTCTTAACTACTGAATGAGGAAGTAATTCCTGTTTGGAAGCAGAGTCTGCTATAAGTAAAGCATGCACCTTAACTTCTGTATTATCTCTTGAGATGCAAGCATGATATTTTATATACTCAAACGAAATGAGTTCTGGTCTGTGAACTTCTTTCCTGGACCCAGTTTTACATTAGCTATAATAATTTTAATGCTTCAGTATTACCTCTATTCTCCCCATTACCTAAAATTCTCTCCTATTTTGTATAACCAGATATTTTCCAATTATCAGAATAATAATAAGTCAAGATTCATTGGACAACTCCAGTTGTCCAACTCTCCTGTAGCATTAATCACTCACCCACAACTACTTTATTCTTCATCAGCATACCAACAACATTCCATCACCTCATTAGAAAATGCTTCTATGGGCCCGGAGAGATAGCACAGAGGTGTTTGCCTTGCAAGCAGCCGATCCAGGACCAAAAGTGGTTGGTTCGAATCCCGGTGTCCCGTATGGTCCCCCGTGCCTGCCAGGAGCTATTTCTGAGCAGACAGCCAGGAGTAATCCCTGAGCATCACCGGGTGTGGCCCAAAAACCAAAAAAAAAAAAAAAAAAAATGCTTCTATGGTACTGCGTCTGCTCCAAATATTGACCCATTTTTTTTTCTGATTCCCTTTACAAGCAAACACTTCAGACAATGGTCTACATTTGGAACCTCTACTTTCATTATCACTGTCATGCCCTCCTGTACCCACATAGAGGGAATGTTTGTCCCCAACATTCCACAAAAGAAGTTCTGGTTAAGTATTCTACACCCACCCCTTTTTTTTTGGTAAATCTAAGGGTCAATTCCTAGAGCTGATCTGCTAAATTTAGAAAGCAACTTTTAACAAGTAGCTGCTTTGTTAAAACAAAGATTTTTTCCTTTTGTTTTGGATGCCATACCCAGAAGTGCTCAGGGTTTACTCATGGCTCTGCATTAAGAAATCTGTCCTGGCAGGATTAAGGGGAAATATGGGATGCCTAGAATCAAACCTGGGTCAGCTGCGTGCAAGGCAAACACCCTACCTTTTGTGTTATCGCTCTAGCCCCCCACGATCATTTTCTATTTTTTATTACCTTATCCTTTCCTTGACTTAACCCACTCCATTGACAATTATTATTCAATAATTTTTCTTCCTTATTTTGGGAATAAACAAGGGGGGTGGGGTGGTTCACTCTGTGCAAGCACTAAAAGGAGAGTTTTCTTTAATAAAGATTTAAAAGTGTTTTTTGAAAGGGGAATGAAAATTGATTAGCTTAATTATTATTTGTACCATGCTCTTGTAATTTTATTTATTTATTATTTATTTTTTGTTTGGGGACCATACCCTGTGGCACTCAGGGGTTACTCCTAGCTCAGAAATCACTCCTGGCAGGCTAAGAGGGACCATATAGGATTCTGGAATTGAACCCAGGTCTGTCCCAGTTGGCTACATGCAGGGCAAATGCCCTACCACTGTACTATCATTCAGGCTCATTCTCTTGCAATTTTATATTAATAATTAAATGCTTTTTCTTTGGAGTAGATCACTCTTTATCCTCTGCTTTGGTATGTCCTCTGTTGGAATGTATCCTAGGATTAAATCATAGACTTTCATTTCCTATGTGATTTTTTTTTTCTGTATCAGCTAAAGACACTAAATGGCCATATCTTTGAGATTCTTACTTCCTCTCCTCCCACATTCTTTTTTTCCTATCCTCTGTTGCTTCTTCCCTTTTGCACTTCTTTTTTACCTTTACTTTTTTTCTCTACCTTTCCTTCTATATTTCTTCTCACTCTATAGATCACATTCATATCACATTTGCTATCCTTGACTTTGATGTAAACATAAAACATCTCAAAATGATCATGTTCAAAAGAAATGATTCTCTTCCTCTCTGGTTGTAATTTGTTATACCTGTATTTTTCCTTGTCTTTAGTGAATTCTTCTGCTTATGACTTTCCTCATCAAACCAATTGCCAAGTTCTAATTATGCCTCATTTTGATTAATTGGACACCAGCTCTTCTATCACCTCTGTTTTAAAATATAATTTTGTCTCAGATTACCAGAATATTTTAAAAAACTTTTTTGACTTCTAAAAACTCAAAAATTTATATTTTATATATTCTATATTTATGTCTCAAAATTCTGAAAAAGTTATTTTCCTTTACCTGTCAATGTAGGTAGGTAGGGTCCTTTGCTTACCTACTGTATTCTAACAATGTATGTAATTGTCCGTTGGATAGCATCAATGACATAATTTTTCTTCCTTCAACATCTGCCCTATGCCTTCTGCTTCCATACTTATGAGTTCTGTTTGAAAAGTATCATTTTCTCATAATTCATTATTTATTACTGCTTCCAAATATTTTCAACTCGGAATTTTTTCCAAGACTGAGCTCCATAAACTTAAATGTTTACTGAAGATCTCTACTCTAATTCTCATCCAAAACTGAGCTCATCATCTTTTCTTTCCTTCCAGTCTTGTAAATTTTAACATTCCTTTTCTATCCAAAGAAATTCTTAATCTTTCTCCATGTTTCTTACAAACAACCCTTGATTGAAGTCTAATATTTGCTATCATACCTGTTTTTGTTTTTACAACAGAACTTGGTTCCTTCACTAGTCTAATCTTTGTCCAGTATTGCAAAGATGTAAATTTGATTGTGGCCCTTGGCCCTTCTTCAAACTCTTATTTGCCAAGATCAAAAGATGTTGCCAGTCCTTGTAGTCAGGCAAAAAAAAATTAATTGGCTATTTCTCAGCAACCATTTTTTATACTGTTAATATGATCCAAAGAAAGCAGTGTGCCAAATTTCTTCAATCTGTTTGCTCATTAATGAATGATTTATTAAATAAACATTTCATGGGCGTGCATAAGTATTGTCTTCAAAATTCATAACAAGTTCCAGTAATGTGTTATTCACTCTTGGCTCCAGCCTTGCCTTTCTAATTTTCTTTTTCTAGTGCTATGCATACTTTCACTATATTTTCCACTCCAGGTTTATTCTACTTATTTTTGTATCCATCTGCCTTGATCAAGTCTCATATGTATAATTTGGAGTATGTAATTCTATTTGACCTTTCTTAATGTGGCAAAATGTAGAAAATTCCAAATCGTAAATATGCAAATATTAATTTTAGATAATTAAAAAATTATATATCTATGCAAATATTGAATTTCTTTTAAACAATTATAGTGTTGATAAAAGGAATAAAATAATCATTTAGAATTTTCACTGACATATATAATTCACAGAATAAATAAGCATGTACCTAACAAATTATATATATATATATAATATAACTAGAAACTAGAAGTAGCTATACATAGCTGGTAGTGATTCATTTTATGTCAGTACATACAAGAGATTAAGCACAAAGAACTAAGAGTACATGGGGCCGACACGGTGGCACTAGAGGTAAGGTGTCTGCCTTACCAGCTCTAGCCTAGGATGGACCACAGTTGGATCCCCCGGCGTCCCATATGATCCCCCAAGCCAGGAGCAACTTCTGAGCGTATAGCCAGGAATAACCTCTGAGCGTCACTGGGTGTGGCCCAAAAACAACAACAACAACAACAACAACAACAAAAAGAACTAAAAGTGCAGATTATAAATTCTTGTTTTATATGTTCACCATGAGGTAGTATTAACATAATTTACATATTATTCTTAAAATAACTTGGTTTGGAAAGTAGAAGAATAATTCTATCCTCATTTTATAGATAAAAAGTCTAAATTCAATCTCTTGATATCTTATCTAAATGTATTTGCTCAGTTGAAGGAAGTGTTTTAACTCCAGAGTGTAACAATGGCTTTGAGAAATTGCTAAAAACAGTATTTGGTTCATTATGAATCGCTTTGGAGAAAGACAGGTTCAACAAAAGGCACATGATTTGGGGATATTCAATGTAAGAAATATCTAGAAGATTAGTGAAATACAATGGATGTGTTTAAATGGAGATTCTCAGAGTTATAAAGACTACCACACTGTATACTCCAAGAATGATTGTGATTTTTTAGCATTTTTTTTTCTTGAGTGTAGGCCAATGATAGGTATTAGAGTCGAAAGTTGAAGAAGAAACTCCTTTGATAGGAAGAAATTTCAGATTAAATTTTTTATAGCTCATGTTCCTCACTTTAATTTTTGTAAATGACCACAAAATCATTAACTGGTAATTATTATAACCTAGTAGACAATTGGATTTATTGCAATATATGTAAAGTTAGTTTAGAGATTAAGGAGGGAAAAAAACCTGTCAAACCATACTACTTAGGAAACTGTTTTGTTTATAATTTGTTTATCCAATATATCTACACAAATTAAAGTGGAGATACTTTAGTACTGTAAACACTAATTTTACAGATTTTACTAATTATACAGAAAACATAGTGTAATTCATAAATAGAAAATACCAAATTTATGAACTCTTGAATAATCTGTACTCAGTGAGATGAACCAAACCAAAGAAAAATGAAAGAGTTCAATTTTTACTTCAGTACTACTAGGTGCAATATAGTAATTAACTTTACATCACCATAGGAACTGAAATCTGGATTTTTTTCTATTTTAATTTACAGAATCCAAAATTTCAAAGCATTTAGTAAATAACACTCTAAGACTCTCAATAGTGAAGGAATTGGGATTTCAAATGCAATAATATTAAGATGTATCTACAATTAACACACTCAATATTTTCCTAATAGAGAAAATAAAAAAGTTCTCCTAAAAGGAACAGATTGTCTTTAATACTGTTTTGTTGAGGATCTTTGTATCTATTTCATCAGGGAAATCAGTCTGTAATTCTCCTTTTTCTGTGCTGTCTCTGCTTTCGATATCAAGGCAATGTTTACTTCAGAGTCTCTGGATTTTTTGTTTGTTTGTTTGTTTCTTCAGTTTCCTAAAAGAGCTTGAAAAAGATTGGCAATAATCTTTCTGTAAAGATTTGAAAGAACTCATTTATAAAGTCACCTGTGCCTGGGATTTTGTTTTAGGGGAGAATTTTGATTATGCATTTTGCTGATGTTTGGTTGTATCTGAGAGTAACATGTGAAACATAAACTTTCTAGGGGAATAAGTAAAGCCCACAGACAACTGAAATGAAGAACAATTTGGATTCTTAGTATGAAGCTTGCCACTGGGTGGGGCACCAAGGAGGTGAGAATAGTCAGGGAAAAGACCACAATGACAATGGTAAAGAGAAAGGTCACTTTGGATCAAGTACTGAAAAAAGGTGAAGTGACATGCATGATCCTAATCATTATCAATATTGTAAATCACAGTGATAAAGGATAAAAAGAATAAGGCAGATAGGAGATGCAAGAGAGAAACCAGGGAAACTACTGAAATTAATGGACACTGTAATGGACTTGGTGTTGAAGTATTGTATACTTGAAGCAAAATCATTTTGTAACTTTGTAATTCACAGTGATTCAACAGAAAATATTAAACTTAATAAAAAGTCCAGAAAACTTAGAAGAAATTGGTAAACTTTTTACAGAGTGGATATCTTTCCATTTGTCTTTGTTTAAAACATCTAGTGAAAATAATAAAACTCATATTAACAAAAGTTATTTTCTCCAATTCTACATAGCACCAGAGAATTATCCCTTCATGAGTAATTGTTCCAAAGAAATATGCCCAAAGTAATTCATTGAGTTAAAAAAAATTAAGCCTTGGAAATTATGGAATCATTGAAGAATATAAAAATATACTCATGTCAGAAAACAAACTGAAGTCTATACTTGTAGTGATTGATAAACTAAGTCTGTCTAAGTTGCTGCTGCAGTGGTAGTACAGATGTAAGGCGATTGCCTTGCATTTGGCCTACTGGGATTTGATGATCTAGCCTCTAAGCTGTACAAGGAGTGATGCACTAACCCTAACCCTGAGCACAATTGAGTATGACCCCAAAACAAACCAAGGCAGTTTTAGAAGGAGGCAGCTATCATGTCAAATGTTTCTGAAGTTAAATAATAAGTGAAGTATAAAAACACCAAATAACCAAGTTACAGGACTTTGACAAAGAAATTCAATTTCCCTGAGAGTAATTGAAAACCCTAATAAAAAAAATTCTTTGAAAGAGTTAAAGGAAATAGTGTTGAAGAGGTTCTGCTGAATAAACATTCTCTTTATTATTAAAAATAACTTTAAAGGACTCTTATAGTAGCATGCAGCTATTAAGAAAGCTTGCCAGCCGTGGAGTCGAAGGTAGTAGGGTTTACATGGATTACAAAGTAGCCTGGAGATAGAATGCAAATATTCGAAATAAATATCCAATTCTCAGTAAGACAATGACTTTAACTAGGAAGAGTTGGGAGAGGTGTATAGACTGGAAGAGTTTTCTGTATTATTGGCCTAGCTAAGCCAATAAACTAAATAATGAAAATTATTTTAGACAATATAATTAGAGATTTTGTTGAAACCTAAAAGGACTCGAGCATAGATAACTGGGCACCTGGTTGATAGATGGGAACATGATATGATTTTAAAATTTTGATAACAATTTTAAGAGTTTAATTTAAAAGTAATCGAATAGAATAGTTTTTATAGAAGAATGCATTATAAATTAATAGATTGAAATTTGTTTCAGGGAGAGTGAGAGGACTTTAAAATATGATTCATTACTAGTATGTGAGTAATTTGTTGAAACTAATTGATATCAGGAATTTATTAAATTCTTTTGCAGTCTCCTTACACTGAGATCATAGATGATTCAAGCAACAGAAAAAGTGACCATGCATTCCCTGCCTAGGAACCCCAAGAGACACTGAACCCTTATTATATAAAAAATAACTTCTGGGTAAAACCAGACAGGGCAGGGCAAAGGAACTTTATTTTTCAGAAAATAAAAATTACAAACAAGCTACATTCACATAATTGATTCTGGAGCATTCAATGCACTTCCCATTTATTGTTGCCTATAATAAGTAATCTAAGATAAAGCACTATACAACTCAAGTAAGATGATTGTTGCTTGGTTACTCAAAACCATTTGGTAACACTGAGTTGCTCAGATCCATAGAGCATTCTTTATATCCATAGGAAAAGATGGAGAAAAAACATTGAAACTATTTTATTTTATTTTATTTTATTTTAATTTGAAGGGGGGGGCAGAATGCTAGAACAGCCGGTAGGGCATTTACCTTTGTATGTGGCTGCCCCGGAACAACCCGAGTTGGATCCTTAACATCCTATATGGTCTCCCAGCACAGGGCCAGAAGTAATTTATGATGGCCACATGGTGTGGCCCCCAAACAAACAAACATAAATAAATAATTAAATTATTTTTAATTGCTAATTTGCTTCTTCTGAAAGTGAAGGTTTATCTTATAAAATAAACATGTGAGTTCAGGAGCTTATCAAAATATAAATGATAAAAACAGTAAACATGGGGCCCTGGAGATAGCATGGAGGTAAGGCATTTCCTTTCATGCAAAAGGTCATCAGTTCGAATCCCGGTGCCCCATATGGTCCCCCAGGACCATTTGCCAGGAGCAATTTCTGAGCATGGAGCCAGGCGTAACCCCTGAGCACTGCCGGGTGTGACCCAAAAACCAAAAAAAAAAAATAGTAAACATAAAATTGGATATATTTTATATATTGATATTACTTTCATTAATTTTTTTGTTTTTGAGCAGTTATTTAGGTACTAGGAAATTAAAAAGTTTTTAGGATTCCTAACCAAGGCATTCTATGGGATGCCTGTAGGCAACAGAACGGGAATGCACCGAATTTTGTAATTAAATAGATTTATCTTAAATTCTACTTATTTTTATTGGATAAAAATATTTAAGATTTTTGATCTTTGTTATCTCTTTCATGAAAACAATTTTATGTCTTACAGATTGACTGCAAGGATTGAATAAAAAATGCATGTAATATATGCTTAGCTTCATACAACAGGGTTCCTTACAATTTTCACTTATTAATCTTAAATGATAATTAAAAACATTACCCTTTTGTAGTCATAATATTTAAAATACAGTTATCATGTTTAAAATAGCAAGGATAGAAGTGTGAGGGCCTTTAAAGGGAAACTGAGAGGGGCTGGAGCATTGGTGCAGTGGTAAGATGTTTTCCTTGCACACAGCTAATCTACAAAGGACTGCTGTTTGATCCCCTGGATTCCCATATGGTCCCACAAGCCAAGAGCAATTTCTGAGTTCATAGGCAGGAGTAACCTCTGAGTGTCACTGGGTGTGCTGCCCCCCCCCCAAAAAAAAAGTACAGGGAAACAGAATAAAGCAGAGAAGGTTTTGAAAATATTATGGATTCTTAAATATTAATTTCATTCCCCAATTACAAACGAAGAATTGGGATTATGTATACATATATTTTATAAATAAAATGTAATATAACTAGTAGAATTTATTTAGAAAGAAAAATTTGTATTTCACTTAACACGTACTCTATTAGGCTGTATATTTTTTTATCTGCTTACATTTTGCTAAAGTAGTGATACACTGTGCTACTAAATGCTTTACAAATCAGTGATAAGAAAGAGACCTGAGGCTGACACAAGACTGACCATGGTTTGATCCCTTTTGGGTCCCATATGGTCCCCCAAGCCAGATACAAGCGCATAGCCAAGAGTAACCTGAGCATCACAAAAGAAAGGAAAGAGACCTGAAAGTTCTGTTGATGCTTCATCTTAGCATTTGATTTGTTGGCTTAATCATTTATCCATTATTTACGAATTTCCACTTTCCACTGAATTTTTGCCAATGTTTTCTTAAACTTTGCTAATATGAGAAGCATGTGGCTATTGTGATTACCAAATAGGTTACCAGTAGACTCATTCCCAAAGCAAAACAAATAACTTTGAACTCAGAATTCTCTATTTGTTCTCTCTAGATGTTGTACAATATTACTATTCTAGAACTTTCTCCACTATAAGATTCGTATGCCTTACAGCCTTTCAAATTTATTACTACAATTACCAAGGAAAGTAAAGAGTTTCCAAATAGGGACTTGAGTTTTGAACTTAGATCAAATACCTGAAAGAGATCACTATATGAGTCAGAATAAATATTTTTCATTGAAGGAAAGGAAAAGTGAAAAGAACTAATAAGAATACATGGATTCACTAACAGTGGAACAGAACAAAGCATGAGAGAGTCTAGGGAACTTTCATTCTAACAATGAGAATAGGAACGTTAAATGTTTTAAGTGTTGTCATTAGAGATGTAACCAATTTGAGTTAGATTCATGATAAGTAGAATTAAGAGCAAGTTATAAAATAAACATTAAGAATAATTTTAGAATCACTAGGAAAGCTATTTTTAGAATGTAAAAGTATGATTAAAAGAAATATGCTCACAGGACCAGAGCACTCTTGCCTGGCATGTGATTGACCTAAATTCACTTTCCAGCATCCTATTGGTTGTCTGCCAAGCTTCATAGGAGTGATTCCTAAGTAAAGTGTCAGGAGTAAGCCCTGAGCAGTGCTCAGTGTGGCCTCTTATTCTCCCCAAAATAGAAAGAACTATGTATGGAGTAAAACTCTATGGATAGAAGCTATAATTCCACCTGCTAGGGACGTCCTAATACATAGAAAGAAAATTCCCCAGCATCCTTTACAGAGTCTTCAGCAAAGACTGTAAAGCGTTAATGATGGTTAATTGTGATGATCAATAGACTATTTCACAGAAATGTGGCCAATTACTCCCACCTCTTAATAGTAAAAATAGAGTAATTTGATGCCATTTCAAATGTATGACCATCATCAATTAGATAACATAGAATAAAATGCTGGATCAGCTAGATCAGTGGCATTATTTTTAAATTGTACTAAAGAAGAAAGGTTAGGTGCCATAGAACACAAATTAATAAGCTAATCAAATCAGAGACAGGTCATGTAAACAGTAGTTAAATTTGTTCTTATGGAGCAGTCATCAAAGATCTACTGAAGGATGCTACATACTCATTCCAGATTTTAAGTATTTCATTTACAGAGGCAGTAAATTGTAGACTAAGTTTGCTTGATAAGTTAAGGGCTCTTTTATGAAATTATTTATGCCATAAAGGGAGCATCATTGCTGGATCTAAAACAAATGTTCTGGCATACGGAACTGCATTTGTTTGTAAAATTATTTGGACAAGTCACTATAATTGGAGCAGTCTTGAAATCTTCAAAAGTCACAAAACCTAATTTGTAAGCCTAAATAACAATTTCTGGTTTTGCCATTTTGCCTAGTTTTTAAATCATTAAATGAAGTGATTTTTTTGAGGCGCAGTATCGAGCTATCATTACGTTTTGTATTCAAGGAATTTATTTTATGAAATAACAGAATTTGTATGGTGCTAGTAAAAAGCTGTCATCCCTTCCTTCCTTCCTTTTTGTCCCTCTCTCCCTTCCATCCCTCCATTTTTTTCTTTTCCTTTCTTCCCTGCCTCCCTACTTCTCTCTCTTCTTGCCTCTCTTCCTTCCACCCTTCTTTCCTCCCTCACTGCCTTCCTTAATTCCTTCCTCCCTCACTGCCTTCCTTCCTCCCTCCCTTCCTTCTTTCTTTCCTTCCTTCCTCCCATTCTTCCTTTCTTGCTTCCTCCTTTCTTTTCTCTCCTTTATACCTCCCTCTTTCTTTCCCTCCTTCCTTTCTTCCCTCTTTCCTCTTTCCTTTCTTTCCTTCCCTCTTCATCCCTTCTTTTTTTTGGGGGGGTCTCACCCGGCAGAGCTCAGGGGTTACTCCTGACTCCATGCTCAGAAATTTCTCCTGGCAGGTACGGGGGACCATATGGGGCACCGGGATTCGAATCGATGACCTTTTGCATGAAAGGCAAACGCCTTACCTCCATGCTATCTCCCGGGCCCCTCTTCCTCCCTTCTTAATTTCATCCTTTCCTCCCATTTCCCCTCCTTCATTCCTTCCTCCTACCCTCTTTCCTTCCTTCTTCCATTCCTCCCTCCCTACTTCCCTCTTTCATTTCTTCCTGCTTCCTCTCTCCCTCCCTCCTCCATTTCTTCATCTCTCCTCTCTCCCTCCACCCTCCCTCACTTCCTTCCTTCCTCTTATAGTTTATTGAAGGGGATATGCCTCAATCATGAAAACAGGATACTGAATAAATGTTAGAACACATGTATAATCTACTATTTGTTGGAATATAGAGGAGGGAATATTTGCTTTGATTTTGAGGGAAGAATGACTGTAGCAAATAAAATGCATTAATAGTGTATAAAGAACAACACTGATAAAGACCCAGAGGACTTTGATCTTACCAAGTGAAAGGATATGGACTTTTTGAGTGGCATATTGTTCTATTTCTGAGTTTACAAGAAAAAATGAGGATAAATTCTTTCTTTGAAGACTAAATCAAGACAGAGTTATAATAAAACATAATGCTGTTATTGTTAGATGGAGGACACTAGAATGTTTATTATTATTGTAGTGTTTTTAAATAGATACCACCAAAGGCCAAAGGTTTTATACACAGCAGGAAAAATAATTAGTAAATGCAATAATAGTGCCTTGGTGTGCACTTCTATTTCAAGGTTAATTATTTGTTTAATTAAAGCCTGAAATCAGCCAGAAATAGTATTGCCTAGAAATATTAGATAAACATGATTTTCTTTGTGTAAGAATTGTGTGGCAATTATTTTAACCTCTCAATAAAATTTGGCCTCTAATTTTTTTCAAAAATTATATCACATTCAAAGATTTGTATTCTTTTATACTACCAATTATGGATTAGTTAATTGTATTTGCATTTTTAAACAAGGGAAATACGGTTAGATAGCTTAGCTAATGTACTGAATGTTGCATACCTAGAAAGTGGTAGAATTATGATTTTTAATATAAGTATATTCTATATTCTTAATAAGTAGCTCTTGAGATATTATATATCATAATATGATATAATTACTATGTTTCAGAAAGACAAATAATTTGAGGTGGGGTTGTTTTGGAAGCTTTTGAAGCCATCAGGAAAAAGAAAAAGGCACATGGAATAAAAACAAATAGGACATGAGATATTGTAAAATGGAATCAACCATGTGTAATGACTTGAAGTCGCAAAGAATGGGTTAGTGAAAGTGATATTTGAAGTCTAGTTTTTAATAGATTTCTCTATCATAGGAAACACAAAGGAAGAATACAGTTATGAAAAGTAATAGTAATTTATGTTTTTGGTTGAAGTTAGCAAATTAGATTATGTTGATATTTTATTCTGAAGCTCAAATAGATCAACATTTCTAAGAGGTTGATTTATTGTTATAATTTAAACATATTTTATTATTTTACCATTAATGTCCTATTATAATTGTTATAATTGGATCACTCACAGAAACTATCATCAAATGGGTTTATTTTTTCTTTTCTGGTACCTTTGTAGAGAAGAATATAAATCTTATATAATAATATGCAACTTGTAATATATTCAGTGAGCTGTAGTTATTATTTTCCATAATCTATTTATATAGGCTTAGTCAAATATCTAAGAGGTAAATAATCAGAATGAGTCATTCCTATTTCCGTATCTTTATCTTGAGTATAATATTTTCCAAAAATTAAGATCTAAACTTACCACTTACTGAATTAATTTTACCAACCACTTTTTACTAGAGTGTAGCTATGTCAAAAACTCATCTATGCTACTGCTGAACATTCTGCCTTAAAATTTGCATTTTATTTTTTGAGATAGCAGCTATCATTTTAATTCAGAGAATGGTATCTAATTACCTATTAATTGTTCTTTGCAGAAACCCCCTCATTGGGAACTAGGACCTGTGAGGATGAACAAACAGAGCAGCAGTTAAGAGCAACCTCAGGTAATTAATTAATTGTTCTATTCTTACTTAAGAGTTTGTCTATTCTAAATGCAACCAATGTGTTACTCTCATGACTTATGTAATAAACATATCTCTGACTGCTATAACTACCTCGGATTTGATCTTTTACACAAATAAATAAAAAATGTATCTAATATTTAGAAATATTTTTAAAATAATTTCTTAAATAACAGATCATTTCTGGATAAATTCTCACCCCTACATTTCTACAATCTGTATTTTAGTCTAAACTGCCAATTTTATAAAAAGCGTCAGTCGGTAGATATTTTTCTAAAACCACACTAAGTGGATAGCTCAGTTATTTTTTTAATTAACAAATTGAATTTGGTAAGCTATGTCAACACATTTACTTCTTCTGCTTTCTCATGTGTGTGTGCTTATGTGTGTTAAAAATTACTTTTTAGGCATATTATATTGAAATAATTTAATAGGAAATTTACTCATATGCTAAAAAAACACCTCGTTTATTTCTCCAATATAAGAACAATCCCAGATTCCAGATGTATACAATTGAAATAGTACTGTTGTAGAGAGAACAAGAACTGATTATAAAAAGTACATATGTTCAGAATGTAAAAATTGAAATACTTAAATTTATTTCGAAAGTTTAAAATAACATTTCATTATAAAGTCAGGATATCTTAAATGGCTACCTCATGAAAGGAGAACAATATAAACATTCTAGACAATGTCATTTAGCCAACTTATTAAACTGAATTGAGAAATTCTTCCTTTGAGCTTTATAGTTTTTTGAACAATAAATGCTTAATTTCTCTACAATTTTATACACACACACACATATATTTATATATATTTATATGTACCTAAAAGCAGCATTGTCTAGGGATGGGGAATGATGTCACTCCTGGCTGGGCCAGCAGATAATATGCCAGGGATCAAGCCCAGGTATACCACATAGAAGGCAATTACACTTTATCTGCTGTACTATCTCTCTGGTAGCTCAAAGCAATATTATTACTAAAGTTTTAGAATGAAGAAAGTAATATTGTTAGGTAGTATTTACTAAAAATATTTACTATTTACTATTTCCAGCTAAACATAGTAAACATGGGAAACATAGGAAGGATAAAGACACTCTCCAAATAAGGTCACTTTAGTACATATATAATACCTAGCATGATGTATATAGTTTGCAGTGACTAGTGTGCATGAAAACCATCATTAAAACATTTGGGCAGGAGCCAGAGAGATAGCATGGAGATAAGGCATTTGCCTGGCATGCAGAAGAATGGTGGTTCAAATCCCAGCATCCTATATGGTCCCCTGAGCCTGCCAGAGGCAATTTCTGAACGTGGAGCCAGATATAAACCCTGAACACTGCCATGTGTGACCCCAAAAACAAAAAAAATATATATTTGTATTAACTCTTAAATTATAAATAAAATTAAGTAAATTATTTTTATTTTAGGCATTGTGATGTATACTGTAATAATAATATACTATAAAATTATAGGGTTTTATAAATAAAATATTCCAACACCACATAAATAAAGAAAGTTTAAAATAACTTTCATTATAAAGTCAGGATATCTTAAATAAAAGTCCTTAAATAAAAGCCCTCCCTTCAATTTATACTTATTATTAATGTCTATGCATGCATAGTAAATGTTATTTTTCCGCAGAAAACTCAACAAAATTTTCAATATAAAATGGTCTGAAGCTAGCTGCCACTGCACATATCTTAATCCAGTAAAAATAATGTATTAGTGACCACATTATAGATTGTATGGGGAAAATCAGGATTATAAACAAAATTTAAACAAAAGGACCACTCTCTGCTAGTACATTTCTCTATCATTTAGTAAACAAAGACAGAAAAAATCTGTATTTGGTCCTCAAATTCTGAGAAACCTCATGGTTACATACTCTCCTGTTTTTTGTTTTTGTTTTTGTTTTTGTTTTTATATTAATAATTTTTATTTTGAACAAAGTGGCTTACAAATTATTCACAGTGGTATTTCAGGTACATAGTGACATTGAATCAGGGGTATTCCCACCATCAATGTTGTCCTCCCTCCACCCCTGTTGCAAGCCTGCATCCCATATCGCCCCTCCTTTGCCTCCCGGGTTGTTAGTACAAGTGGTTCCTTCTGTGTCTAGCCTTTTGTAGACTGGGTTCATTTCTGTTGTAGTTGGCTTTGGTTTGGCGTTCAAGTCTGATCATTTTTTTATTTCTACTCAATATTCATATGACTTTTTGGTCTTGGTATCCTACATATTCTCCTGTTTGTTTTTTTTTTTAGTATTTTCATCTACATTTTCCATAGGGAAGTTGATCATGAGCTATTCCACAGTGAATCAACATAATCATAGTAAATTAGAATTACTGTCATGATCATTTGACAATATTTACAAACACTTAATCATTATATATTTGGAAAGAGATTACACTTTGCTGTTTCAAGGTTTACTCTGTGGCTCTGTGCTCAGTGCTCATTTCTAGCAATGCTCAATGGAGTGGGCATATGCAGTACTCAGGATCAAACTCTCATTGGATGCAAGTAAGATCATTCTCCATCCTGAGTCATTATATGTACATTATATATACATGAAATGAATATAACCACATGACAATTAAATGTCAATCAAAATTATTTCAAATGAAACTAACCCCCTCCCGCCCAATCCACAGCTATTTTCTACCATTTTAAAGACTAGGCAGAAATCTATTGTAAATATATATATTTTTTAAACTTCACAGAAATGACTTGTATGCATGTGAAGGAAGTTCACACTGATTTTTTTCTGAAAACCTTTTATTCTCAATTGATGGCACTGTGTCATACACTGAATTACCACAAGTAGAGAAAACTAGGAATGACTGTATTTAAAATAGTAGTGCCAAAGATCATTAGACATTAATTCTGAATAAACAGACAAGTTATCTTATTTTAGACAGTATTTCAATATAAATAAAAATTCTTTTTCAGAATGAAGGACATTTGGTACTAAAAGTTGTAAAAGATAATTGTTTTAGAGCAATTGTTTTCTATGTGTTTCCCCTTCATAAGTAGCATTAATATAACCTGGTAAGAGAAAAAGATGCTCATTTTTTTTCCTATTGTAAACCTTAGTAAAAACAATGGAGCTAGGGCCAGGCAGTCTGTGGCTCAATAATCCCTAATTCCTCTATATGATACTTATTTCCACAAAAGTCTAAGACCAAATCAGGTAACAGGTGACATACTACTTTAGAAGCTGGTCACAGAAGTACTCTGAACTAACCTGAATCCTAAATAGTGAAAATTATAGCAGTTTGAGAAAATACGATTACAGATAGAGATTGGAAGAAGTTGAGTATACTCTGAGACAAGAAAGAAGGGTAAATTAAGATAAAGTCAAAAGAGTAGGCAATGAGGCGTTTATTCCAACCATAGCAAGTAGGTGATATATTATTCTAAGTGAAAGAAGTCAGAGGATAGTACAGCAGGTAGGGCAAACAAACAAATCTGGGGGTGACCCTCATCACTCCATATACTCCCCCAAGTCCTGCTACAGTGATCTCTGAGCACAAAGCCAAGAGCTGGCCCTAAGCACCATTAAGTATGGCCAAAAAAGAAGAGGGAAAGAAAACAACAAGAATTCAATATTCTGGGGCCGGAGAGATAGCACAGCGGTGTTCACCTTGCAAGCAGCTGATCCAGGACCTAAGGTGATTGTATCGAATCCTGTAGTCCCATATGGTCCCCGTGCCTGCCAGAAGCTATTTCTGAGCAGATAGCGAGGAGTAACCCCTGAGCACCGCTGGGTGTGACCCAAAAACCAAGAAAAAAAGAAAAAGAATTCAGTATTCTAATAATAATTATTGTTGATATATGCAGAACAAATGTAGAAAAGGAAGAATGAGTTTTATTTTTATTTATGAGACCATTTCAACACACCAATAAGCAATTAAAGGCAGTGGTAATAAAATGTAAAGTAGTAGGCATCGAGTTAGTATATTTTAATAGATATTCAGATGTAGTACATATTAGACATTTAGAAGTAGATATTATATTACTTGCTGGTAAATTATGTGCATATAGGAGAAATAGAGAAGTAGAAGATAGCTTGGTTTGAGTGTGTGGTGTTGATATGACATCCTGGTGACAAGAGAGAAAGAGAGTGAGGTATGTTGAAAAGGGAGGAAGTAGTTTAATATGAGTATATAAAGTTTGCTATAACATCTAGGTATCCAAAATTGATATAAAATTTAAAGCCATGAGTCTGTATGAGATCACCTAGGAATATCATTATTTTTCTTTAAAATACTATCTTATGCAGACACAGAATAGGGCATTTGATCTACGCTGGAACCACATGAATATTTTAGATTTTTAATGGAAGAGGCCTGGCAAAGTGGAATTAGATGGAAACTTTCTAAAGATAGATTGAAAAATCACAGAAGTCTGATGCAATGAAATTCAAGGGAAGAATCTTTTTAAGAAGGGAATAACAGGTATTCGTTGAACAATAAAATTAAGATATAGGTAGAAAACTGACTGTTGACTTCTCATAATATGTCAGTAAGTACTTGCTTTGAGAATAGCAGTTGGTGTGAAACTAGACTAGAGAAGAGTGAATGCTGCAATTCAGTGGAAAGGAAAAACACAAACAACAAATCAAGCCCCAAGCAGAGCTAAACAAATGTGTTGTTGTTGTTGTTTTTAAGTTTACTGAAGGGTAGAAGAGGGCTGGATGACTATGGACTCCTCCTTTAAGAAAAGTCTCCTAATGGCACTTTTCAGTTCAATTCTGTCTTAGACCAATTTGTATAGATTGCTTACTATATTCCAGGCACTGTTTCAGGTGCATCTAAAACGAAGAAAATTATCATCCAGTGTGCAACTTCTTGGTGAATGTGCCATTCATAAACACATTCCTTAGTAGTTTGAGTTTCTTAATGCCAATGCACAGGACAAAGTAAAACAAACAAACTCATATCCAGGAGCACTAATCCTAACTCAACATTTATGGGAAGCTATTGGGGAAAGGAAGAAATTAATAGTGCTTTTTTGAATGTTAATTTTGTGTTAGGCTCTGTTTACGTCTGTAGAAACCGATTATTGTATATCATTTTATAACAAACCCGTGAGTTATATATTAAGTCCATTTATACAGATGAGAAATTAATATTTACCAAGCTGGGCTTGATGGAAAAGTAGAATCTATGCAGTGGAGCAAAGTTGTCTTAGATAGGAAATATTGATATGAGAAGGGAAGAGAGGTATTGGTAATAATTGTGCATTTACAAAAGACTAACTCATAAAATGTACTCTCTGGACTAAAGAAAATCAGCATAACCTAAGGATTTATATGTAAATTCTGTTTCCATTTTAACGTTTATAATCTGAATCTGCTGAGTCAGAAAATCTAGGTGTGAAGCCCAATAATCCTTAATGTAACATATTGCATTACAAATTTACATATAACAATATTAACTTGTTATACATTAATATATTGACATAGCATAATTATGATACCCTAAATTTTGAGAAAATTGTACTCAAACATTAAATGCTAGCCAGAAAGTGAAGAAGGACAAAGATTGGAATGGCAAAAAAGGAGATTTTATAGCTCGGAACAAAAAATCGCTTTTCTTAATCAGTGATGAGAGGAATAGCTGAAAGATTTGAAGAAGCAAAGGCAAATTGAAGGAGCTCATATGAAAGATAGATTGAGTGGAGGAGAGATAAATTGGAAAAGGAAACAATGGAAGTGTACAGGACATCCTACATACAAACCTAATGTCTTAAAGAGAGTCACAATATGTAAAAGTAAAGTTGTTTAATTGATTTGGTTTTCTCTCTATAAAGTCATCTCACAATCTTAAAAAAAAAGTATGCAATATTTTTCTTAGATGATTCAGAGAATTCCCTAACCCAACTGTAATAAAAATAATAATCAACAGTGAAACCTATCACAACTGACTATTGCTTAAGTCAGAGAGACAGCTAGGGAGTAAATTGGCTGAAGCAGATTTGCTTATAAATATTGTGATTTTTATAGAATACAGAGTGATTTTGCAGTCAGATTTTATTCAATTGCACATACACTAAGAATTGAAAGGTTTCTACATAGAGTTTATTTGTATCGGTACTAAATAGCAATACATCTTTGGTATACAGAAAGTTAATTGTACATATTCACATGATTACAATGTTATTTATTGATTATTATTCGTTTGAAGCATTTAAGGAATGTATATCATTATTAATCTAAACTGGAAACTTTTTGTAACTCTATGTATATTGTATGATTAGTTTAACATGGACTTTTTTAATCTCATGAGGCATAAAAACAATTGAAAATACATATATTATAAATATAAAAGTGGGAGCCGGGAGGTGGCACAGGAGGTAAGGTGCCTGCTGCCTAGCCTAGGACGGACCACGTTTCGATCCCCCGGTTCCCATATGGTCCCCCGTGCCTGCCAGGAGCGACTTCTGAGCGCATAGCCAGGAGTAACCCCTGAGCGTCACTGGGTGTGGCCCAAAAACCAAAAAAAAAAAAAATATATATATATATATATATATATATATATAAAAGTGATAAGAAATGCTAGATCATCATCCTAATTCTATGCTAATGTAGAATTTAATAGATAAAATAAACTTATGTTTGGGGACCAAAGATATAGTACAGTGAGTGAAGTACTTGCTTTCTTCATGGCTGACCTGGATTTTAGTCTCAGTACCCCATATGATCCCTAGAGCCTCACCTGGAATTATCTTGAAACCAAGAAAAACACCAACATTCTTTATTTTAGAATTTTAGGTCAAAAAAAAATGTATGCAAGTTCCCTCAGTTCTAAGTCATCCCATGAAAACATTAAAGGCACATATATATTTTCTTACCAAGCATCCAACATTTATGGTATTATATAATTGAGAACATGGAGTAGTACCTTAAAAAAAAATTGGGCTGGAGATGTGGTTTCTTAACATTAACACCCTGATTCAGAAATCTGTTGAGAAAATGAATGTCAAGTATCAAAAAGAAAAAAGAAAACGCCTCTTTAAGAATGAAAGAAACCTTTTCTCCCCCCTTAGTTGTTTGCAACTTTATGGTATGTTTAAGTTGCCCTTTGATTATTTTTTGCGTGATTAAGATTTCGCAAAGTTCTGCGACTCCAAAGAGCCTACCTGTAATAAACAGCTTTCGCCTTCTAAACCACAAAACGGGTCTGAATTGCTTGAGCATTAGAACTAATTGCCTTCCTACTTCAAAAGAAAGAACTAGAAGAAGGGGGTGGGGCAGTCACCAAGGCAGGGGCCGGCAAATCCACCTCTGAAGGTTATGAGTTGTGGCTTGGACGAACCAGGCAAAGTTATGGCCTCAGAACTGCTGTTTGCGATTAAGTTGATGGGGAGAGTCTATCCCACAATCTTTCCCGGCTGCTGACACAGGGTCTTTGTTCGCATTCAGATTTCTCAAACTGTTGCCAGGGTCAGGGGAAGGTCAGACAACACAGTGATGTATAGAAGAACATGTCTGGGAATTTCTCTCACACTTAAAGCACATACCAGAAAATGAAGAAGAAGACCCTCAAAGAAAAGAAAAAAAAAAGACTGTCTGATGAGACCCAGATTATCCTGTAGTTTTTCTTTTAGGACCTTCATAATTTTCATTTTCTTCTCCTGACACACATGTTTTATTAATGGGAGTTGTGATAGCCCTTACATTTTATGTCCCCTCGAGATAAGGACACTCAGTAGCACTCTGGCACTTCATTTTCTAGCCCTGGGGGAAAGGTCCAGTAAATCTGTTCAAAGAACTCTTGCATTTCTTTCCCAGGATGAGTTGAAAAGTAATTGCCATGGGCTGTCATAGGTCAGAGGTCTGACACTGGGTGTCATGTCTTCTGTGTGGACTTGGCAAAGACACAGCCCCAAACAGTCATGATCTCAACATTCCAGCTTCCCAAGCCCATCCCTATATAATGTCCCCACCCAACCAGATCCCAGGCTGGGAGGAAGGAATCTGTCCATAACAATCATTGATAGGTGAAAGCAGGCCAGGGCCTTAAGAATTGATGATTCTCTCTTCTAAAAGTGAAATTTCCATGTCTATTTGGCTGCAAGGAAAGTGTCCCTTATCCACATAATCAGTCTTCTATCTTACAAGGACCTCCCATCTGCTTTTGTGCTTGGGTAAAAGTGCAGATGGCGAGTAAGTGAATTTGTATAGTTAGTGTCGTTGAGGATTCGCAGTTGAAACGAACTATTATTCCAAATCTAATAAAAGTCATTGTTTTCCCTTTAGCTTTTTTTCTTCTTTTCACTGCATGAAGGCCAGGACTGCTCCTCTTCTGTGCTGCGCACACAGTTGCAGAGCAGGGCTGGCAAGTGAGACACTAAATAGCTTTTTTTTTTTTTTTTTTTGGTGCTCAGCTGCTACATATGACAGTGGATATTTCATTCTGCTGTCAGAATGTTATTAATAAAACATGGGGTGTGGAGAGGACCATGATTTCCCCCTTTCAATCACTACAGCATTTGCAATGAAAATTTTATGCAGTGTGTAATTTTCGGTTAATACTGGACACTTAAAATGTTCGTAGCAGCATTTTGTATGGTTATTGAAGGGTTAATTGTATCATGTTCCCCGCATAAAAGCAGTGCTTATCAAAAGCAAATAGAAGAGTGTATGCAAATGTGTGTGCATGACCTTTTGCCTTTCCAGGGTTAATTTATATGGTCATTAAAGATTTTATGAAATTGAGCAGCCTGGTGCTTCAAAATCCCATTTTACCTTCTTCTCCTAATTTATGTAATTCCTACCTGAGCGGAGGAATATGATTTTTATTTTTTGCGCCGCAATGAAAACAGCATGCCATGCTGTGGGGAGTTGCAAGCGTAGTTATCTGGCATTACTCAGATTGCTAAAAATTCATTAAAAAGTGACATCAGCACAGTGAGAGACAAATGATCACAGGATGAAAGAGAACAGTGGGCCTTTCACGGATTAGTGCTACATAGGCCCAGCACAGAGGCTAACTGCATAAACAGATTAATCCACCAGCAGCAGCGTCGCTAAGATTTACAGAATAATTAAATAGGGTTGAATTACTATAAGGATTTCCATGTAATCTAGCTAGAGTGAACCTGTGGCTGAGGCATGGGGTGCTATGGACATCATAGAAGTACACCTTCATGCCCATATGACCTATATAGCTTGTCCTGAAGGAAAAATATAATGAAGTTTGAAATCTTAGACAAACACCAAAGAATTTCCTCAAGGAATACCAACTAAAGGCATGAGTCCCACCATTATAGATTTAACTCATTATTATCACATTGTTTCATTAAGAAATGTTTTTCCTTAGAAATGGGTTTATTCATTCATCTAACCAGGTCCATGTCCCAGTGGCTCCACTGTTAGGAAGATTCTACCACTGAAATGAGAGAATCACCTTACATCCAAATTAAATCTATTCCAATCTAAGTGATGCTTGAAATTCCTTCCTTTATTTTAATTCGTACAGGTATATTTTTCCAACTGATATAAGAGAAGTTCTTTTAGTTAAAATATTGCATTGGGTTATTTAGCAGATTTTAATATAGATTTTTGAATAAGTCTATGTGTCTTTTTGAGAATCCATGTCTCTAGATAATAAATACTGACTTTTCTTTAATGACCACATAGTTTATTTTCATGTGCATTGTTCTCGGGTTTTTAGTCCTAATGATGGGTCTGTCCTTTCTTTACAGAAGAACAAAGTGAAGAGACTGAAGGGGCAATTAAACCCACTACAGTGGCTGAGGATGATGAGAAAGACACAAGTGAGAAAGATAATAGTGAAGGCAAAAACTCCAAAGACTCTGGTAAGATGTTAGAATCTTTCACCTTTCCTTTCCCCCATTTCTATTGCTGCAATCAGCCCTTTCTTCACTCATTCCTCCTTATGCTTATTAAAAGCTTTTATTCATTTTAAACTGTCTGAACATTCCCACTACTATTCATTGCATGAGCATTTTGCATGTGATTTCTATCAGTAGCCTCCCATTGACCTATTTTTAATCATAACCATCTGACAGAATAGATGTGGATAAGTTGAAGAATATTGCAGGACGACCAGTGAGATTATTTTTTAATCAAATCAGTTTGTGTGCTTGTAATTTTTTAAAGCGCCTTTCATTAATCTTAGCTATACTTGTGATTCCTCTGATGGCATATTAATGTTTCATAAGCACAAGATTCGATATCACTTGGATTTTTTTCACCCAGTCTTATGCATACCCCAAACCACGTAACCCCCCTAAAAGTAACTGCTATTTTTCCTTATTTCATACCCGCCTACAAATTATGTTCAGGAATGTGCCCTTTTTAATGGCATCTACTTGAAGTATTTAGAACAAAATCCAGTGAAAAAAGTTTACAGACGATTCAGTCTAAAGAGGAAATATCATTGAAAAGGGATTAGGTGTTGGGTAATTCTGATCTTCTAGAATAGACAAATCCCAGTAATGAAAGCTACTGTCTTTGGAAATAAACCTTCGTGTCATGACATTTACTTGTGCACAAACAAACCCTAGGCCAACATCTGGTATGGATACCTACGGCTTTTTCTGTGTTTGATTTGGCAAATATATGACTTCATCCGTGCTTTGTATGTATGAGATGGAAATCTATGGTCACAATGAATATTACATTGGCTACTTTTGCTGCATGCTATACCTAGTTTTATTATGTTGGACTCATTGAAGCAGAAGAAGTGCTGAAATGGGTTCAAGCCTATTAGTTTCAGGTAGTCATCTATCTTTTCCTTGAGTTCCAGTGACAGCTGCATATATATATGTGTGTATATAAAAATATATACACACATGTATATCTATGCTTGTTTCCACTTGAAGAAAATACAAAAATATAATTTTATGTGCAAGTTTATTTAAACCCAAGTTATCCCTTACTTGTAATTCAGTCTTTGTTTATATATGTTTTACATTTCTTTCAAAAATTAGTTAAAGGGTTTCCCTTCTCTGAAATCCACATTTTGCAGTGGCAAGATGCTTGTAGGAGCCATGAGAAAACACCATTTAAATTTGTGTCGAGGATGTAGTGGCTAACATATGATTCCAATTTGATTTAAACAATGAGGATCTAAGGTTGGTATTGAGCCTAAAGCAATGTAAAAAAGATGTCATAACTGTATTTTAGCAAGCTAGCTCCTCTGGTTACTGACAAGGAATTCGAAGAACCTAATGATCAGTTAAGGTCAAGGGTAGTGCCACCTATACCTCATTTGGAAAGAATTAGACATTGCAAGGTCGTTGATTGTTCACTCTCTTGGGAAAGCCTCATCTAGCTGCTTAACTGATTCAGAGAGGATAGGAGTTTGTCTATAGGTAGTGAAAACTTTTCACAGTAACACCAAAATAAAGCTCAGATATGTTCTTGCTCATCCTCAGAAAAAAGATATATAAAACAACACACAGGTATCACATTAACATTTATAGAGTGCTCCCCTATTACTTTAGCTTATGACATTATGGTTGGTTTTAAATGGATGTAGATATACCTGGGGAGACATAGATTCTGGGAATCTCTTAGAAATGACTCTATTCTTTTCATTCAAGTAAAGCTACAAACCACAGATGTTGGGACTATCTCCACTAGAGCTACTGACTGCTCTATATAAATAATGGGTTCAATCACTCCCTGATGGGCTGATGAATTATTATCCTTTCTGGGGCTTCTAATTGTACCATTTAGACAGGATTTGGGCATATGAGAGGATACAGACCATTGCATAATGGTAGTCGTTTAAAACAAATTTTTATCCTGCTAGAAATGCCTCCCCAGGTATATCTTTCGGATAAATATGGGCTTTAAGCACCAACTAAAAGCAATTACTGAGATGCAAATATTTAGCTTTGAAATATCCCAGACTTCAAGACAGTTCTTCTTATTGACAACGAACATGAACTTTTAATGAAGTTTTCTGCTTTTGAAATTAAATCTGATTGGGTAAAAAGATTATTACATTGATTTCCCCCTTGTAAATACTTCTGATTAAATAACCACTTACATGTATATTGTGTTTCCTTATGTAAATTATAATGCAAAAAAATAAGCACAGACTTATATATTAATCCAATCTAAAAACATTAGATAGAAAAACAGTGTGACTCTACTTCAATGCAGAATTTTTTAAGCAGGAAGGAATTAACACATGTTAGGAAGACTGTTTGTATAAACTGTTGTGCTGTGCTGCTGACATTAATCTCTTGGACTAGAGCTTTCAAAATGAGACTTGGCAATATGCAAGTTATATTTGCTGAATATTCATTCATAATGGAAAAGCCTCCTAATGCCTCATTTATATTGTCATTTAAATCTAGTGCCACTTTAGATTAATTATAATCCAAATTATAGCTCTGTGCCATACAAGAATTAATATAGAGTTTATCCAGATTAATACATTTGCATTGAAAATGTAATATGTCTCTGCCACGGCTAAGGGGACCACTTTTTAATAAGGGAGTAAACATGAGGAAAGATGGAAATTAACCTTCATTATTGCAATTAAAATTATCCTTTCTTTCTCATCTCATTAGAAAGTATACTGTACCAGTAATTGTAATGTTGAATTATTTGATGCTGAGTAACATCTTCTATTATACTCAAGTTTTATAATATTCAAACTTGATCAAATACATGATTCATCTATAGTAATAATATTTAATTCTCTTTTAAGTTTACTTTAAGTGAATATGTTTTCCTCGTTTGTTATAGACATCTCTGTATTTAGAAAATGAAAAAAAATTATTATTAAGTAGGAGGCATCAAAATCAAAATGAATGATGTCATTTATTCATAAGCAATTTTATGCAAGTTAAATAATCCCATAACTGACATATAATCATTAGTTTATCTGTTTGATGGTAGTTACTTATAATTAGACTGAATATTTGGTTAAAATGTATTAGAATGACTTTTTTCCTTTAATGCTGTCCTGAGTAACATAAAATCAATTATGATTTCATCTTAAAATTTTGTCTAAGTTAACAAATAGGATTTGTTTAAATAAAGTTGTATGCATAAGCAATAAGTAATTACAAGCTTAACCAAGACTTTCCTATAATATACAACATGTTTTTGGATAAAACAATTTAGAAAAGAGACCACAGAGCTGATTACCAATGCCTTACCAGGGAGCCATAATACCTGAGATAGTGCTCCTTTGACTGGAAGACGCATGCATGCATACAGTGTCTTTGTAAATAATCCTGATAACTTATCTTCAAAAGTCAGTTTTTGTTGTATGTTATTGAAGCTCAACATTTTCTTAGGCTTCTTATCAATGACATGCATTTTGGGGTGCCCAGAATTAGTGCTCAAGCCTTTCTTCTGAGCTTTTCAAATTTCAAATAAAATGATCTTTAGGAAGTATCTAATTTATATTAAGATCATGGTTTAATTGGTAAAGAAAATATTGGATTTGATGCCAAAATTTAAATAATATTATAGTAAAGTTAGTATAATGATGATGAAATAGTCATACTCTTACTTTCCTCATGCAATATGTAGTCCTCTAAATTCAAAAGGTACTATAGTGTTGGTGAATTCTGGCTGGCATTAAAGTGTTTCAAAACTTAAACTCAATATATCTAAGATTTTTGTAGTAACAGTATTAAAGTATATATTTTGAATAAAAATAGGAGGGGGCCGACAAGGTGGTGCTAGAGGTATGGTGTCTGCCTTGCAAACACTAGCCAAGGAAGGACCGTGGTTCAATCCCCTGGCGTCCCATATGGTCCCCTCAAGCCAGGGGTGATTTCTGAGCACTTAGCCAGGAGTAACCCCTGAGCATCAAATGTGTATGACACGGAAACCCCCAAAAAATTAAAAAAAGAAAATAGGCATACTCCAATATTTAATAAATTTAGACATTTCTGGAAAGACTTTTTTTTAATCTGATGCTCCATAGGACTTCTGCCAGTGAAAGTCAAAGACATTTGCTTTTTACTGCATGTGACATTGTTTGATAATACAGAGACTTGGACTGACTCCTTACTTGGCAGCCAACAATCCTACTTTGTATGCAAAACCATATAAAAGAATGATATAATATTATGTTCTGTAGAGAAAATATTTTATTTATAAATGGGGAGCATTTAATATACTGACACTGGCACTGCAATTTATGTTATGTCAAATGCCTGTGTGCGCCACTAGTGTGGCTCAGACACACACACCAGCATCATTGGAATCCTACATTTTCAAAGAATAAAGCAAAGAGTCTTGTTTTTCTGATTCTTTATTTCTTTACCAGTTTTTATTTAGTCACTGTAATTTATATTGTCTGTCTGAAACCCAACTATGAAAAACTTTGTAAATCACAATGGGTTTAATTTTTTTTTTTTTTTGGTTTTTGGGCCACACCTGGTGATGCTCAGGGGTTACTCCTGGCTATTCGCTCAGAAGTCGCTCCTGGCAGGCACGGGGGACCATATGGGGAACCGGGGGATCGAACTGCAGTCCGTCCTAGGTTAGCGCAGGCACCTTACCTCCAGCACCACCGCCCGACCCCCTCAATGGGTTTAATTAAAGAAAGAAAGAAAGAAAGAAAGAAAGAAAGAAAGAAAGAAAGAAAGAAAGAAAGAAAGAAAGAAAGAAAGAAAGAAAGAAAGAGGGGGAGGGAAGGAGGGAGGAAGGAAGGAAGAAGGAAGAGAAAGAAGGAAGGAAGGAAGAAAGATGGAAAGAAAGAAAGATAAGAAAGAAAGAGAAAGAAAAAGAAAGAGAGAGAGAAAGGAAAGGAAATGAAGAAAGAAAGAAAGAAAGAAAGATGAAAGAAAGATAAGAAAGAAAGAAAGAAAGAAAGAAAGAAAAAGAAAAAGAAAGAGACAGAAAGAAAGGAAAGGAAGAAAGAAAGAAAGAAAGATGAAAGAAAGAAGGATAAGAAAGAAAGAAAGATAAGAAAGAAAGAGAAAGAAAAAGAGAAAGAAAGGAAAGGAAGAAAGAAAGAAAGAAAGAAAGAGAGAGGGAGAGGGAGGGAGGAAGGAAGGAAGGAAGAGAAAGAAGGAAGGAAGATAGCAAGAAAGAAAGAAAGATAAGAAAGAAAGAGAAAGAAAAATAAAGAGAGAGAAAGAAAGGAAAGGAAGAAAAAAAAGATGAAAGAAAAAAGATAAGAAAGAAAGAAAGATAAGAAAGAAAGAGAAAGCAAAAGAAAGAGAGAGAAAGAAAGGAAAGGAAGAAAGAAAGAAAGATGAAAGAAAGAAAGAAAAAGGAAGGAAAGAAAGAAAGAAGGAAGGAAGGAAGAAGAAAGAGAGAAAGAAAGAAAGAAAGAAAGAAAGAGGGAGAGGGAAGGAGGGAGGAAGGAAGGAAGAAGGAAGAGAAAGAAGGAAGGAAGGAAGATAGAAAGAAAGAAAGATAAGAAAGAAAGAGAAAGAAAAAGAAAGAGAAAGAAAGGAAAGGAAATGAAGAAAGAAAGAAAGATGAAAGAAAGAAAGATAAGAAAGAAAGAAAGATAAGAAAGAAAAAGAAAAAGAAAGAGACAGAAAGAAAGGAAAGGAAGAAAGAAAGAAAGAAAGATGAAAGAAAGATAAGAAAGAAAGAAAGAAAGATAAGAAAGAAAAAGAAAAAGAAAGAGACAGAAAGAAAGGAAAGGAAGAAAGAAAGAAAGATGAAAGAAAGATAAGAAAGAAAGAAAGAAAGATAAGAAAGAAAGAGAAAGAAAAAGAGAGAGAAAGAAAGGAAAGGAAGAAAGAAAGATGAAAGAAAAAAAGAAAGAAAGAGAGAGGGGTAGGGAGGGAGGAAGGAAGGAAGGAAGAGAAAGAAGGAAGGAAGGAAGATAGCAAGAAAGAAAGAAAGAGAAAGAAAGAGAAAGAAAAATAAAGAGAAAGGAAAGGAAGAAAGAAAGAAAGATGAAAGAAAAAAGATAAGAAAGAAAGAGAAAGCAAAAGAGAGAGAAAGAAAGGAAAGGAAGAAAGAAAGAAAGATGAAAGAAAGAAAGAAAGAAGGAAGGAAGGAAGGAAGGAAGGAAGAAGAAAGAAAGAAAGAAAGAAAGAAAGAAAGAAAGAAAGAAAGAAAGAAAGAAAGAAAGAAAGAAAGAAAGAAAGAAAGAAAGAAAGAAAGAAA